>SSNP01000071.1:2393033-2427157 GCA_006937955.1 Pachypanchax playfairii
GGGGGGGACAGAGAGAGAGAGAGAGAGGGGTGGGGGGGTGCAGTGCCAGGTTCAGTATCTTGCCCACGGATACTTCGACATGTAGCTTGCCGGCAACGGGGATCAAACCTGCGGTCCTCAGAATAAAAAGCGATCTCCTGTCCACTAGACTACGCTAATCGCTTAGATTTCTGCACGATAAATGCAGAAATCTGAAGGATCTTCTTTCTGCTTCAGCTGACTGAAGCAACCCTCGTTTACCGAGTGTGTGTCGGTGAACGAACCTGTCTGATCGGGTACATGGAACCAATCGTTTCCAGCGAGCTGAACTTGGGCCAGTTGGTGATTTCAACGGGCTCAAGCAGGAACTGCTGCCCTCTGTAGTTACTGTGTTCACATAACACCCAACTACACAGCAGAAGAGAGACACAGTTACACACTGATACACACCAACACACATATGAACACACAGATACACACTGACCAGCCTCGGTTGACCCTCACAGACAGGATGTGGTTGTTGAAGCCCTCTTGGACAAGACTGACAACCTCTGAGTCAGCGGTAATCTCTCGACCCTCAAGCCCTTCGAGCCCAAACAGAGAGATAGAAGGAACCGACAACATCTACATACAGGCAGATAAATGTTGATGATTACACAAAGAACGACACACCTCAGTGTGTTAGAACTGGAGAACGTCCTCACCATGGGAACCAGTTTGATGGAGCGTATGGAGCAGCTGGAAGGGCAGCCCATACTAGATAAACTGGGGTATTCTTCTTCTAACATGACGTACATGCGCCCTGAGAACTGTTCATTCTCATAGAGAACCCAGCTAGAACACAACAACAGTCCATCATTATTGGAACAGCATTTCCTGAATTTTAACACTTGAAGTTTCTCACCTTCCTCCCACCACTCGACATGATCTGGGGATGAATTTCTCTGAGAGCGCCCCCTGGTTGTGATGGAAGATGAGACATTCGCCCTGGAAGTTGGGCTCAGAGTACAGGATGATCTGACAGTGATAGAAAAACTTTTCATTTTCATCATCATCATTTGTTCTATTAACTGAAAATGTAAGTTACCTGCACGTTTATTTATTTTTAATGCATTTTAGATATACAACAGTTAGGACTTAATACTGTGAATATATAAAAAAACAGAAAACAAATTATGTTTCAGAAGTTATTCTAGATGGTGGTGAGGGTTTGATTTTGTGGGTTCAGATAAAGAACTCTTGGAGCATAATATTTTATTTATAAATATTTGTAATTTTATAAATATGTTGCATACCTACACAGATTCTTCAAATTCATCATTCTGTATTCATATAACCAGATCACAAAAAATAACCAACCATCACTGTGACTGACAGATCTGCCTATCAAATAAAAACACAAAATGTTTCATACCTGCAGCAATTCTAAACATAATCAATGCTGATAAAAACTCAAAGAAACCACATGAATAAATGACAGAAATCCAGTCCCACAAATCTCCATCAAATCTGCTGAATATAGTTGTCAGAATAGTAAACAAACAAGAGCAGATGTCTGTTCACAGAACGGACACGTCTCCTCCACAGCAGCATTCAGATCAGAGGCAAACAAGCTGACAGCCATGATGCCATGGAGGATCCACCACTACAGGTCAGCATGTGGACCCCCATGTTGGTTTGATTCTAGTAGAAGACTTCTCTACACTGAGTCACTCAACCCATTCAGTTTGTCCTAATTCAGAGTTTTTACTGTTAGTCTATACAGAATGTTTCCAAAGGCTCTACCATCCAGGGAAACACCTGCCATGTCTGCACATTCCAATAATGGATCAGAATCATTCTTTAGGCCCGGGAACAGTCGGACGGTTGGGTAGAGGTCCAAGTAGTTTGGTAACAGAACGCCTTTACTATAGTCCATCTGCAGAGAGTAGTCATGTCCTCTTAGCTTTTGTTTTTAGTGATCCAGTAACTGACATGCAAGACAGAAGGACTCTGGTCAAAATAACATCTCTGATGGACAGAGTGTCCCACCTCCTGCATGTTACTGAACTGCAGAGCTCCTTCAGTAACAGACTGCTGAAGATGCATGAAGGAGTGTTTCTGCAGGTTCTTCCTTCCTGCAGCTGTTAGACTGTATAATCACAACTGTTCCTAACAAACATAAATGTTTACATCAGACCCAACAATCACCAATACTGCTGTAACTTGAACATTGATTTACAGACTGTACATAATAACATAACTTATTGGAAGCGACATGTTTACTTTTTTCATGCACAGTTCAATGCAATCTGTAACTTTTCAATTTTATACATATTTTAATTACTTTAAGAACAGTAGTACTCTGTTCTATGGTACATGTTGTAGATACTTTTTTCTTCTTTTTCTTTGTAAACATAGTGTGTGCTTTGTTACATCATGTTATGTGTTCAGTTGGTACATCTTCACTTCCATCAGTCACATCGACAAATGTGAGATCTCTTTAATAACAAAATGGATGAACTTGAAACTCTGTTGAAGATCCAGCCAGAGTATCAGGAATGCAGCATCATGTGTTTTACTGAGACATGGCTAAAGGAACATATCCTGGACTCCAGCGTGTCTCTGTCTGGCTTTCAAACAATACGAGCAGACAGAGATTTGAAGAGGAGTTTGTCAGCTGATCACATCTGCAGTCACCTGTTGGGGGCGGAGCATCAGAGCAGGTGACATGAAGAGGCTGAACAGATTTATAAGGAGGACTGATTCTGTCCTGGAGACTGAACTGGAGTCTCTTGGGCTGATTGTCCAAAGGAGGATGAAGAACATGATGGACAACCCTCATCATCCTCTTCAGAACACAGTAACTCAACAACAGAGTGTCTTCAGTCAGAAGATTCTTCATAATCTGCTGCAGCACAGACCGTTACAGGAGATCCTTCCTGTCTACAGCTAGAACCCTCTACAGGAGATCCTTCCTGTCTACAGCTAGAACCCTCTACAGGAGATCCTTCCTGTCCACAGCTAGAACCATCTACAGGAGATCCTTCCTGTCTACAGCTAGAACCATCTACAGGAGATCCTTCCTGTCTACAGCTAGAACCCTCTACAGGAGATCCTTCCTGTCCACAGCTAGAACCATCTACAGGAGATCCTTCCTGTCCACAGCTAGAACCCTCTACAGGAGATCCTTCCTGTCCACAGCTAGAACCCTCTACAGGAGATCCTTCCTGTCCACAGCTAGAACCCTCTACAGGAGATCCTTCCCGTCCACAGCTAGAACCCTCTACAGGAGATCCTTCCTGTCCACAGCTAGAACCCTCTACAGGAGATCCTTCCTGTCCACAGCTAGAACCCTCTACAGGAGATCCTTCCCGTCCACAGCTAGAACCCTCTACAGGAGATCCTTCCTGTCTACAGCTAGAACCCTCTACAGGAGATCCTTCCTGTCTACAGCTAGAACCCTCTACAGGAGGTCCTTCCTGTCTACAGCTAGAAGCCTCTACTGGAGAGCCTTCCTTTCCACAGCTAGAACCCTCTACAGGAGATCCTTCCCGTCCACAGCTAGAACCCTCTACAGGAGATCCTTCCTGTCCACAGCTAGAACCCTCTACGGGAGATCCTTCCTGTCTACAGCTAGAACCCTCTACGGGAGATCCTTCCTGTCCACAGCTAGAACCCTCTACGGGAGATCCTTCCTGTCCACAGCTAGAACCCTCTACAGGAGATCCTTCCTGTCTACAGCTAGAACCCTCTACAGGAGATCCTTCCTGTCTACACCTAGAACCCTCTACAGGAGATCCTTCCTGTCCACAGCTAGAACCCTCTACGGGAGATCCTTCCTGTCTACAGCTAGAACCCTCTACAGGAGATCCTTCCTGTCCACAGCTAGAACCCTCTACAGGAGATCCTTCCTGTCTACAGCTAGAACCCTCTACGGGAGATCCTTCCTGTCCACAGCTAGAACCCTCTACAGGAGATCCTTCCTGTCTACAGCTAGAACCCTCTACGGGAGATCCTTCCTGTCCACAGCTAGAACCCTCTACGGGAGATCCTTCCTGTCTACAGCTAGAACCCTCTACAGGAGATCCTTCCTGTCCACAGCTAGAACCCTCTACAGGAGATCCTTCCTGTCTACAGCTAGAACCCTCTACAGGAGATCCTTCCTGTCCACAGCTAGAACCCTCTACAGGAGATCCTTCCTGTCCACAGCTAGAACCATCTACAGGAGACCCTTCCTGTCCACAGCTAGAATCCTCTACAGGGGATCCTTCCCGTCCACAGCTAGAACCCTCTACAGGAGATCCTCCATGTCTACAGCTAGAACCCTCTACAGGAGATCCTTCCTGTCCACAGCTAGAACCCTCTACGGGAGATCCTTCCTGTCCACAGCTAGAACCCTCTACGGGAGATCCTTCCTGTCTACAGCTAGAACCCTCTACAGGAGATCCTTCCTGTCCACAGCTAGAACCCTTTACAGGAGATCCTTCCTGTCCACAGCTAGAACCATCTACAGGAGACCCTTCCTGTCCACAGCTAGAACCCTCTACAGGAGATCCTTCCTGTCCACAGCTAGAACCATCTACAGGAGATCCTTCCTGTCTACAACTAGAACCCTCTACAGGAGATCCTTCCTGTCCACAGCTAGAACCCTCTACAGGAGATCCTTCCTGTCCACAGCTAGAACCCTCTACAGGAGATCCTTCCCTTCCACAGCTAGAACCCTCTACAGGAGATCCTTCCCGTCCACAGCTAGAGCCCTCTACAGGAGATCCTTCCTGTCCACAGCTAGAACCCTCTACAGGAGATCCTTCCTGTCCACAGCTAGAACCCTCTACGGGAGATCCTTCCTGTCCACAGCTAGAACCCTCTACAGGAGATCCTTCCTGTCCACAGCTAGAACCCTCTACAGGAGATCCTTCCTGTCTACAGCTAGAACCATCTACAGGAGACCCTTCCTGTCCACAGCTAGACCCCTCTACAGGAGATCCTTCCCGTCCACAGCTAGAACCCTCTACAGGAGATCCTTCCCGTCCACAGCTAGAACCCTCTACAGGAGATCCTTCCTGTCTACAGCTAGAACCCTCTACAGGAGATCCTTCCTGTCCACAGCTAGAACCCTCTACAGGAGATCCTTCCTGTCCACAGCTAGAACCCTCTACAGGAGATCCTTCCTGTCCACAGCTAGAACCATCTACAGGAGACCCTTCCTGTCCACAGCTAGAACCCTCTACAGGAGATCCTTCCTGTCTACAGCTAGAACCCTCTACAGGAGATCCTTCCTGTCTACAGCTAGAACCCTCTACAGGAGATCCTTCCTGTCTACAGCTAGAACCCTCTACAGGAGATCCTTCCTGTCCACAGCTAGAACCCTCTACGGGAGATCCTTCCTGTCCACAGCTAGAACCCTCTACAGGAGAACCTTCCTGTCCACAGCTAGAACCCTCTACAGGAGATCCTTCCTGCAACACTTAATTTCCCTTCGGGGATTAATAAAGTATTTTTGATTTGATTTGATTGATTGATATCTGTTTATTTATATATATCTGATGCTGCTGTTATCACCAAATTTCCCTTCGTGGGACAATTAAAGGATTATTCTATTCTATTCTATTCTATTCTATTCTATTCTATTCTATTCTATTCTATTCTGAATAAACCTGATTGTAATTCTGATATGAAGTTTGTTTTCACTAAATAAATTGTTTGGGGGTTGTTTCATCGTTACCCCTTTAGTGAAGATGTTATTGATTTTATTAACTCTAAAACAGATGGCACTGATTAACGACTCCCTTTGATATTGATCTGATCAGATCCACATCACAGAAGTTTCACAGACTTTGATTAAAGTCTTCGTTTAATTTCTTTTAGCCGTGTAGCTTGTTTAGGTGTTATTGATCCTGAATATAAGAATACCAACATTTCACCTTCACAGAATCCAAAACATGGTCCACCGATGATTCATGTATTGGCTCTGAAGTGCAGCCTTTTGAAAAGTTACAGGTTTGATTTGTTTTAAATGAGATTTTATTTTAGATTCTGGTGAAGAAATTCTGCAGCTGCCATGTTTCAGTACCAAACAAATCACAAACTGTTAAAAAGAAAAGACACACAGAAGAAAAACTGAAAGACTCACCTCCTGTCTGCACCTGGAACCGTCTTTTTGAACCTGAAACACAATGACATGAGAATAAAACCAGCTGATCACTGACTAATTTCATTTTGTGAGGATCTGTTTGAATCTCACTTGTAAAATGGGCTGGACTGAGCAGACCCGGGTGTCTTGAGAACCCCAGTCAGCACAGTTGTTGTAGAAGCCTTTCTCCAGGATATACTGGTTCCCAGAAAAGTCCACATGAGAGTAAGCTATCCATCTAAGAGGAGGAGGAGGAACATTTACTTGATGTTCTGAAAAACTTGTACCTTGTTGAGAAAAGGAGCAAGAGATGAACTTACGCCCCACTGAGTACATGAATGGAGCGGGTGGATGTTTTGTATCCAAACAGCTCCACATCAGGAATGGCCTCCATGACCTCAAAGGTGTTCTCCTCCATCACACCCTCCTCTTCCTCAGGCTGCTCAAACATCACTAGCAGTGGGTCAGTCAGGTCCTGCAAACCAGCAAGAAAACATCACAAGTAGACTCCAGAGTCTGACCTCTAGATGCAGGTGGACTCCAGAGTCTGACCTCTAGATGCAGGTGGACTCCAGAGTCTGACCTCTAGATGCAGGTGGACTCTAGAGTCTGACCTCTAGATGCAGGTGGACTCTAGAGTCTGACCTCGAGATTCAGGTGGACTCCAGAGTCTGACCTCTAGATGCAGGTGGACTCCAGAGTCTGACCTCGAGATGCAGGTGGACTCCAGAGTCTGACCTCTAGATGCAGGTGGACTCCAGAGTCTGACCTCGAGATGCAGGTGGACTCTAGAGTCTGACCTCGAGATGCAGGTGGACTCCAGAGTCTGACCTCGAGATGCAGGTGGACTCCAGAGCCTGACCTCTAGATGCAGGTGGACTCCAGAGTCTGACCTCTAGATGCAGGTGGACTCCAGAGTCTGACCTCTAGATGCAGGTGGACTCCAGAGTCTGACCTCGAGATGCAGGTGGACTCCAGAGTCTGACCTCTAGATGCAGGTGGACTCCAAAGTCTGACCTCTAGATGCAGGTGGACTCCAGAGTCTGACCTCGAGATGCAGGTGGACTCCAGAGTCTGACCTCTAGATGCAGGTGGACTCCAGAGTCTGACCTCTAGATGCAGGTGGACTCCAGAGTCTGACCTCGAGATGCAGGTGGACTCCAGAGTCTGACCTCTAGATGCAGGTGGATTTTTACAATAAGTCACAAATCACCTCTCTTAGCTGTTTCTTATTATTTTATTTCTCATATTTTAAGAACGTGGTTGCATTTAGAAAACTTCACTGACTCACATTGACATAACTATCCTCCTGACCTCCAGACTCAGATTTTAGAGAGGTCCTACAACATGAACTTACAGCTCGAATGATCCTGACAGAGCGCAGCTCAGAGTCGCAGCCCCCCCACATCCTCCAGTCATGGTACTCTCCCTCTTCCAGCAAGTACTGATGGCCCCGGAAGCCCTTCTTCTCATATCCCACCCAGCTAATGCAGCACAGATAGACACACAGCTGATCAGACTGGAGTAAAACTGAACTGGGATTCACAAAGTGAAACAACAGAAAGCAGTACTCACATCCCTCCCAGAACTTTAAGAGAGCCCACATTATTCATGAGGACAGTCTGGTGCTGCTCGGTTCTGGTCATGAAGTCTCTCATGTTGGAGGTGATGGTCCGTGATTTCCCAGTGAAGTATGGCTTCTCATAGATAACCATCTGAGAACACATACGTCATGTAATAAACATATAGATTTGTTTGTCTCTGTAAAGATGGGAGGTTCTGCTCGTTCTCACCTTCACTTCACTCATGTTCTCCACTTTTGGTTCACCCTGTTAGAAAATAAAACTCATCTGGTCTGATTTCATATTACAGAGCTGAGGATGTGAATATTTTTACTGCATTGATGCTTACCACTTTGAGTGGGTGCAGTGAACCCACATAGGGGTGCACCACCCCCCAGGCTGCAGGGCTGGAGTAGCCCCCCACCTCCAGGACACGAGGGACGCCTTGAAAGAAGGGTTGAGCAAAAACAAGCCAACTGAAAAGCAGAAAAACAAGATGCATTAATCCAAAAAAACTTTCAAATCATCTCTACAGGTAAAAGGATTTTTCTATTCCGTTTCATGGGTTTCACACTCATCACTCACAGTCCAGCATTTACAACAATGGACTTGGCCTTGATGGGGAAACCAAAGATCCTGGCATCTTCTGATGTGTCTCTGAAAATTACTTTCTTCCCTTCGGCATTCTCTTCTGGGAAAAGACAAATTTCTGGGACACTGTAGTCCTGAAAATGGACAGACGTCATGTCCATCAGGAGAAAAAAAAAAAGGAAACATTTATTTATCTTTAGTTTCTACAAAACCAGTGATTAAAACTAAATGGAGACATGTTGGACTGAGTAAATATTTGAAAAAATAAACAACCTACTGTATACAGAGGGAACTTCTACCCCACATGTGTCAAACTTCAGACCTCAAGGGCCACTATCCTGCATGTTTTAGATGTTTTCCTGCTTCAACACACCTGATTCAAATGAACAAGTTGTTAACAGGCTTCTGCAGAACTTGTTGAAATACAGAGGATTTGAATCAGGTGTGTTGAAGCAGGGAAACATCTAAAACATGCAGGATAGTGGCCCTCGAGGCCTGGAGTACATGCAGGATAGTGGCCCTCGAGGCCCGGAGTACATGCAGGATAGTGGCCCTAGAGGCCTGGAGTACATGCAGGATAGTGGCCCTCGAGGCCTGGAGTACATGCAGGATAGTGGCCCTCGAGGCCCGGAGTACATGCAGGATAGTGGCCCTAGAGGCCCGGAGTACATGCAGGATAGTGGCCCTCGAGGCCTGGAGTACATGCAGGATAGTGGCCCTAGAGGCCCGGAGTACATGCAGGATAGTGGCCCTAGAGGCCTGGAGTACATGCAGGATAGTGGCCCTAGAGGCCTGGAGTACATGCAGGATAGTGGCCCTAGAGGCCTGGAGTACATGCAGGATAGTGGCCCTAGAGGCCTGGAGTACATGCAGGATAGTGGCCCTCGAGACCTGGAGTACATGCAGGATAGTGGCCCTCGAGGCCTGGAGTACATGCAGGATAGTGGCCCTAGAGGCCTGGAGTACATGCAGGATAGTGGCCCTCGAGGCCTGGAGTACATGCAGGATAGTGGCCCTCGAGGCCTGGAGTACATGCAGGATAGTGGCCCTCGAGGCCTGGAGTACATGCAGGATAGTGGCCCTCAAGGCCTGGAGTACATGCAGGATAGTGGCCCTCGAGGCCTGGAGTACATGCAGGATAGTGGCCCTCGAGGCCTGGAGGTTGACACTCCTGTTCTACCCCATTTACACAAATATATTACAAAATGTATGAATTCTTATTGTGTTTCTTTAACATTTACAGCTGAAAAGGTAAATTACACATTTATACATACACAAGCCCATAATTTTAAGGAGTCATAAACTGTTAATATTGTGGATACCCATGCACTGTAATAGTTGTACAGGCCTTAAAAAATATTTTAACCCATATTTATAAGCACATTAAGACAATAATGCAAGAGTATTGTGATATTATGGATTTCGTGGATGGTCATTATAATAATGTAAATCTGGGGTTAGTTGATTGGTGGCAGGAAGGAGGGGGGGTTGTCATCGTAGGCTTGGAGTATTACCAACATGGCGCTAACCTTCCCACAATATTGAACTAAGACCACACCCTTACCATTTGAATTGCAGGCAAGTCTCTAATTTTTGGTGTCAGGAGAGTTTGGTGGTGAGGAGTCCCGAGGGGTAATGCGATCCCCCCGTGGATGAGCATGAGCCGGCTGGCTCTCAGCAGGGCCAAGTAGCAGCTGGCTAGCGCTTGGTGCTACTAGCAGGAGGCTGGTTAAGATCGGAGAGACGCCGCTCGTGAGTCTTCCTCACAGTCTTGTCAAGCCAGTTGTTTATTTATTCAGTTTTTAATTTAGAGATCAAGCTAGCATTTATGGGGATGGGGGGTCTGAATTGTTGTTTTTGTGTTTGATTGTCTGTTTTAATTGTTTTTATTATGTGAAGCACTTTTTGTTGCAGAGAGCATGAAAAGTGCTACAAATAAAGTTTGATTTGATTTGAACTGGAGAGATTATGTACTGCGTCACCATCTGATCATCCATGATGTCAGACAATCGTAAGTTATGATTAATTTTAAGCGCTTTAACTACTTTGTTGCAGCTCATGAAAAACTCTTGTAGCAAGCTCACTCGAGCATGTAGCTGTTGTTTACTGTGAAACAGTGTTAGCACAGCCCGTTACTTCATATAACTCTCATTAAACTACCAAACTTCAGCAATAAAGAACCTGCAATGACACATAGAAATCACTGTAGACTGGGAGATTGTCTTAGAACATATGCGGGAGGCAGATGAACCCTGTGCCCGAGGCCAGACGCCTAGGCCAGCAGGCCTCGGACAACATGGACTTATGATTGATTTTAAGCACTGTAAGTACTTTGATGCAGCTCATGAAAAACTCTTGTAGCAAGCTCACTTGAGCATGTATAAGTAGTTGTTGTTTACTATGCAGATAGAGGGGCGAGAAGGGCGGGGAGAGGGACGGGCTTGCAGCAGCATTAGACTACAGTGTCTAAATGTGACGCATCCAGCCGGTTTGACGTAGAGACGGGGGAGAAAATAAAACATTGTGTTTCAGTGTGTGTGCAAGTGGGCTGGTTACAAAAGCTAGGGGTGAACAAACGTTCCCCTTTTAAAAATGTACATTCCAACCTATGAGACCAAGGTATGCTGTTTCCTGCCCTGCTGCACATGGTAACATCAGACATTCTCTCTTCCTGTCTGATACGTCTTATGCTAACAGCTTTTAGCCAGCAGCATGCTAGGTGTTATGCTAACAGCTTTTAGCCAGCAGCATGCTAGGTGTGGTTTCAACTGCAGGAGCTGATGAATACTAATGAACAAAGGAGTTGTGATGAAACAGATACAGGCCGTTAGAACTCGGGAGAACTCTGGTTTTATCACCACCTGCATAGTTTGAGAGATTAAAACTGAAAGAGAAGTTGTTGACCTGTTTTCACCCACTATGAAGGTAAGAACACCTGTGGAGCTAAAATATTCAACAGAAACCTCAGAAAAACCCGTTTCTAATGGAAGGGACTCTTTAAACACATCTCTGAATTAAAGAACATCATTTATAAACAGGAAGTTCATGACCTGCTTCCTTAACCTGCAACAACACACCTGGTAGAATACATTTCTGTCAGCTGGTGTCTGTCCAGTAGAGGGCGCACTACACCACCACACCACTTCTCATCACTCAGTATGTCTGGAAACAGTTTTTACCAGAAGTGTGAAGTGAAGTTTTCTCACCCTAACGGCTCTGCGCACAGATCCAATGACAAACTTTCGCAGCAACTTCCTCTCAGTCTGCTCATCACTTGTTCCTCCATTCTGTTCTTCCTCTTCCTCCTGCCCATTCTGCAGCTCTTCATCCAGTGGGCTGAAGGGGCAGGTGAGCTCTATGTCACCTTCATCCAGAGCAATCTTCTCTCCTTTAAAGTTTGGTTTCTCATACAGCACCCATCTGAAAACACCAAGAAGAAGAAAACATGGCAGCTCCTGGCTGTGTTTCCACTTCACGGGGCAGAAGCTGAACAAAGTCCAGAGAGACTGTGTGCCCTACAACAACCCCGATGAAGGTCTCCAGAAGGAAGAATCCTTCTGTTCCTAACATAGTTCAAATATCTGGTTGATCTTTCCTGTGCAGGAAGTGATGTACAAGCTGCAGGAAGTGTCTGATAAAAGATTCACCGCTGTCTGAGTGAAAGAACGTTGGCTTTTAAAGACCTTAGCTACACACCCACATTTCAGTGGAAACAAGGTGTGAACATGTTGTTCTTGAAATGTTTGTAACTCTCTGGTTTAAGAGACAAATAAAAGGTGTTGGTATGAGGAAGAGATCTGCACTTATCTACAAACAATTCACTGAGAACATGTTGAATCTAACTTTTTAGATCATATTCAGTTGGGAAGCTCTGATGGTTGTTTGAAGCAGATGAAGTTCTGACATGACGCTTCCATCTACGTCTAAGAATTGATTTGGAATCATTGACAGCAATAACACTGCTCATTTGAACAAGTAAAGCACTCACCCTCCACGGACAACCCTGATGGAGATAGTTTCCTGCAGCTCCCATGGCGTGGCATCAATGACATCACCACGAATCTCAATCCTCTGACCACACATCTCCGGACGGTCAAAGATATACATCTGTTTAAACAAGCAGTTGAGATAATGTCAGACTGAGATGTGACCTGCAGTGAGCTGTCGGCCGGTGGCACCATTTAGTTTACTTTATGTTCATCATTATTATTATTAAAGAGATATTCAGCCATTAGAATCTCAATATTATTACAAAATATTTACATTTCAATCAAACTGACAACCATCCAAAGTAAAAACAGTTTTCCACTCTTATCTAAGGTCCAAATCTTTATCTGTCACCTAATCTAACAATTATCGATTGATCGATCCAACTTTTTCAGATCCTGATGGAAAGTTTTTAGGTGCATAGATCTTTCTAAAGACTCAAGCTGTTCCTCAAATGATGCATCAAAGCTTTAACCGTTCAAAGTCACACAAGAACTCAATAGGAACCCTGTTTGGAAAGCCATTGGAACTCCCTCCCATCCCCTGAGCTCAGAGACATTCGGTGTCTTCAGGCCCTGCAGCATGGAAGAGAACCTGTGTGGCAGCTCCACCTCAAGGATTTGGCTTCATTCAGAGAGAAAAGGAGCGTCGAGCCGCAGCAGCAAGCTCAAGCAGGCCTGACACTTATAAAGAATAACCAGAAAAGCAGTTGCTTGTGGTGGACCTGACTCTGGAAGGGTTGTGGTTTTCTGAAGAAGAGGACCTGGTTCAGTTCTTGTGATGAAGCCTCATGACAGACTAACAGCCATGATATGATCTACAGATAGAAGTGGGTGTTCCATGCAGTGATGTGTGGAAAAATCTTGATTCCAAGATGAAGTTTGAAGCCAGTAACAGTTATTCTACAGAACACACCTGGACAGGTCGCTAGTCCATCACATGACTGAGTTACCGGTTAACCTCATGCATGTTTTCAGTCTGTAGGAGGAAGCTGGAGAAAACCCAAACATGAACAGGTAGAACATGCAAACTTCATGCAGAAAGAACCAGGCTGGTTTCAAACCCAGAACCTTCTCGTGTTACCAACCGTGTAGTGTCACTCTGCTCTCAGTTACTTCCAAATCTAATAACAGCATTAGAATTTATTTACACAACAAATTGAAACTATTTTCAATCCAGATTTTAATCACAGTAAATATTTTAGAATAAACTTTAAGGCAACTTCCAAACTTAATCTCCAGGAACTTTCCAGTGAATGAGCTGAGTATGTTTTAATAATTAGTATTTAAACATCTGAACAGAATTCTTTTAATAAATACATTAAAAGCAGTATACTCTTTAAAGAACTTGTAGAAAGTGTTTGTTTGTGGTGAGACTCACCTTTCCAGGTCGAGGGTTGAGCTTTCCATGTTCTTTTTCTTTAGTCAGCTAAAGAAAGACAAAAATATTATCAATAACAATAATCAGCAAACTTTAAATTACAAATGCTTAATTAATCTATTAGATCTGCTGAAAAGATGATTTTTATTTAAAATAGAAAACTTTTAAAATATTATTATTATCATTATCACACACAGTCTAAATGATATGTGCCACTCCATAAAGTTCTGGTACCATCAGAGACCTGCTGACCTTGACGCAGAGTTTGAGACATGGCAGGCCCAGATGTGCAGCTGTCAGCTCAAGCTGCACATCTGTTTTATCCTTAGAGCTTTACCTGTACAGGTAGAGTAGTGGAGGAATTTTGGTCATGTGACTATCTCTGGTATCAGTTCAGATTGGGAGGGAGTTCTGGAGGATATAAGTTACCTTTAGGATCATGAAACCAAACCAAAAGCAACCTGGATAGTTTAAATCCCCTAAAACTCTATTTCAACCTCTAACATTTACGTAAATATATTTTCAGACAAAAAAAGACTAAATCAAACACAGCTACACTGTATACAGGTGCAGGTTCTACTGCAGCATGCAGGTGTGGAGACAGGCTGGAGACATCGGCATGATGTCATACGTGGATGTCAAATAGAAACAGTTTTACCTAATATTTACTATTAGAGACAGAAATAGTTAAAGACTTCCAACTCTGAGCTGCTGAGTGTCTGATGTTGAGACAAAACAGGTGATTAATGTTCCACTCTGAGAACCTCACAGGAAACACAAAAGATCAATTGTAACAAAAATAATAAATACTTTTTTAAAAAAATCTTTAGCATTTCCTGCACCTCTGATTTAGAAATATACATTAAAATACTAATATCAAAAATACTTTATTAATCCCTGAAGGGAAATTAAGTGTTTTAGATCAGTTCTTCTTTAGAGAGTCATTGTACTGGGTTCTAGCTGTGGACGGTAAGGTTCTCCTGTAGAGGGTTCTAGCTGAGGACAGGAAGGATCTCCTGTAGAGGGTTCTAGATGTGGACAGGAAGGATCTCCTGTAGAGGGTTCTAGCTGTGGACGGGAAGGTTCTCCTGTAGAGGGTTCTAGCTGAGGACGGGAAGGTTCTCCTGTAGAGGGTTCTAGCTGAGGACGGGAAGGTTCTCCTGTAGAGGGTTCTAGCTGAGGACGGGAAGGTTCTCCTGTAGAGGGTTCTAGCTGAGGACAGGAAGGTTCTCCTGTAGAGGGTTCTAGCTGTAGACAGGAAGGATCTCCTGTAGTGGGTTCTAGCTGTGGACGGTAAGGTTCTCCTGTAGAGGGTTCTAGCTGTGGACACGAAGGATCTCCTGTAGAGGGTTCTAGCTGAGGACGGTAAGGTTCTCCTGTAGAGGGTTCTAGCTGTGGACACGAAGGATCTCCTGTAGAGGGTTCTAGCTGAGGACACGAAGGATCTCCTGTAGAGGGTTCTAGCTGAGGACAGGAAGGATCTCCTGTAGAGGGTTCTAGCTGTGGACACGAAGGATCTCCTGTAGAGGGTTCTAGCTGTGTACGGGAAGGATCTCCTGTAGAGGGTTCTAGCTGTGGACGGTAAGGTTCTCCTGTAGAGGGTTCTAGCTGTGGACACGAAGGATCTCCCGTAGAGGGTTCTAGCTGTGGACGGTAAGGTTTTCCTGTAGAGGGTTCTAGCTGAGGACACGAAGGATCTCCTGTAGAGGGTTCTAGCTGTGGACGGTAAGGTTCTCCTGTAGACGGTTCTAGCTGTGGACACGAAGGATCTCCTGTAGAGGGTTCTAGCTGTGGACGGTAAGGTTCTCCTGTAGAGGGTTCTAGCTGTGGACACGAAGGATCTCCTGTAGAGGGTTCTAGCTGAGGACACGAAGGATCTCCTGTAGAGGGTTCTAGCTGAGGACAGGAAGGATCTCCTGTAGAGGGTTCTAGCTGTGGACACGAAGGATCTCCTGTAGAGGGTTCTAGCTGTGTACGGGAAGGATCTCCTGTAGAGGGTTCTAGCTGTGGACGGTAAGGTTCTCCTGTAGAGGGTTCTAGCTGTTGACACGAAGGATCTCCTGTAGAGGGTTCTAGCTGAGGACACGAAGGATCTCCTGTAGAGGGTTCTAGCTGTGCACAGGAAGGTTCTCCTGTAGAGGGTTCTAGCTGTGGACGGTAAGGTTCTCCTGTAGAGGGTTCTAGCTGTAGTCAGGAAGGTTCTCCTGTAGAGGGTTCTAGCTGAGGACACGAAGGATCTCCTGTAGAGGGTTCTAGCTGAGGACAGGAAGGATCTCCTGTAGAGGGTTCTAGCTGTGGACAGGAAGGATCTCCTGTAGAGGGGTCTAGCTGTGGACACGAAGGATCTCCTGTAGAGGGTTCTAGCTGTGTACGGGAAGGATCTCCTGTAGAGGGTTCTAGCTGTGGACGGTAAGGTTCTCCTGTAGAGGGTTCTAGCTGTGGACACGAAGGATCTCCCGTAGAGGGTTCTAGCTGTGGACGGTAAGGTTCTCCTGTAGAGGGTTCTAGCTGTAGTCAGGAAGGTTCTCCTGTAGAGGGTTCTAGCTGTGGACACGAAGGATCTCCTGTAGAGGGTTCTAGCTGAGGACACGAAGGATCTCCTGTAGAGGGTTCTAGCTGAGGACAGGAAGGATCTCCTGTAGAGGGTTCTAGCTGTAGACGGGAAGGATCTCCTGTAGAGGGTTCTAGCTGTAGACAGGAAGGATCTCCTGTAGAGGGTTCTAGCTGTGGACGGGAAGGATCTCTTGTAGAGGGTTCTAGCTGTGGACGGGAAGGTTCTCCCGTAGAGGGTTCTAGCTGTGGAAAGGAAGGATCTTCTGTAGAGGGTTCTAGCTGTGGACTGGAAGGTTCTCCTGTAGATGGTTCTAGCTGTGGACAGGAAGGATCTCCTGTAGAGGGTTCTAGCTGTAGACAGGAAGGATCTCCTGTAGAGGGTTCTAGCTGTGGATGGGAAGGATCTCCTGTAGAGGGTTCTAGCTGTAGACGGGAAGGATCTCCTGTAGAGGGTTCTAGCTGTGGAAGGGAAGGATCTTCTGTAGAGGGTTCTAGCTGTAGACGGGAAGGATCTCCTGTAGAGGGTTCTAGCTCTGGACATGAAGGATCTCCTGTAGAGGGTTCTAGCTGTGGACNAGCTGGAATAGAGAGGATATTTAAAGAGGTGGACCTGATGTGTATAAGTCATGAGGATGAAGGTTGTGTGTGTGTGTGTGTGTGTGTGTGTGTGTGTGTGTGCACGTGCACGTGTGCGCTCTCAAACAGAGCGAGTCTGACACAGTAGAAGGGTATTGCTGTATAAGCAGTCTGTCCAGCTGTCTGGTCTGTGAAAAGCAGCAGAGACGAGCAACGTCAGGACTCTTCAACATCTCTGCTAACAGTTACCGCTTCATCTCTCTTCGCTCTCCAGCTGCTCAACTGTTAGTCTACCTCTCTTTATCACTCCCATCCCTCCCCCTCTGCTCTCTCTCTGCTGTTTATTGGTTTATTCATGCAACACTCGAATGTCTCACAGCTGGGATCAAAGCAGGAAAACAGACTCTGCATGCTCATGAATGTGTGTGTGAAAGTGAGTTTCTTCTCTGTAACATCCAAACTACAGCAATGAGTCTGCAGAGTCTCATCCTGCAGCTGTAGGCACTGTTTCTGTGTGTGTGTGTGTGTAAGACATTAGCATCTACAGGACATTTAGGGAATGAGCTGTTAATGGGAGGCAACAGCTGAGCAGATAGGCAGGTGTTGGTTCATGCAGATATATTAAATTGGTTTAGGAGGAGGAGGAGGCAGAGGGAAGGAAGATGGAGAGAGAGGAGGAGGAAAAAACTGACTGTATAATGGGGGAACAATGTCTTGATCATGATGAACTAGATTCTGAGCCAGAGGTTCTGCTAAAACAGAAAACATTCCTGCAATCTGTGAGAGTGATTTCAGTTCTGCTCATTACAAACACAGACTTTCTGTTGGACTGTAACTCACAGTCCTGCAGTCAGTTAGAAGATTTTACATTCAGTGTCCGGCGGACAGGTGATACGTCAGACAGGTGATACATCAGACAGGTGATACATCAGACAGGTGATACGTCAGACAGGTGATACGTCAGACAGGTGATACGTCAGACAGGTGATACGTCAGACAGGTGATACGTCAGACAGGTGATACGTCAGACAGGTGATACGTCAGACAGGTGATACGTCAGACAGGTGATACGTCAGACAGGTGATACGTCAGACAGGTGATACGTCAGACAGGTGATACGTCATACAAATAAAACATCAGAATGTGATCCACACGCAGGAAGATAACTCACCGAACACCATGCATAAGATCAACAAGCGTATTATTAAGAAAACAAAATGCTGACATGGCAGCAACTTACATGAATAGTTGGAGGAGAACACGAGGAATGTGAGGGAGAACCAGACGACAAATAATCAGGTAGTAAAGAAACATAACCAGACACCAACTTATAAACCTGAAAACACCTGAGCCTGAAACGTAGTTACTGTGGACACACGAGAAAAAACAGGAAGTACAAATGATACCAGAATAAAACAGGAAATAAAGACTAAAGACAAGACGCAACCAAGAGAAACAAGACACGGGACCCCTGTGGAGACAAGGAGGACATGGAGAAATAGCAGAACCCCCCCCCCCAAAAAACCCAACACAAAGTGTCACCAACATGGGCCCCAGGTAGGCCAAAAAAGTTCAAGAGTTCTGGGCTTAGAGGTCAATCAGAACGGCCAAGAGGCCGCAACAAAGTCAAGGGGGGCAGCGTGGGGGGTTGCTGGAGGACAGCCGAGGCAAAAGTCTTGGGAGAGCGGCCGGAGTGAAAGCCGTGTCGGAGCTCTGGATGGCAGCCGGAGGGATGGCCTCTGCAAAGCTCCGGAAGTACGGCCCGAGTAGCGCCACTTGAGGAGGTCTGGGGATTGGCTGCTGAAGAGTTCTGCAAGTTAGGGATGGACGATATGGCCTCAAATTAGTATCACGAGAAATTGAACAGTTCACCTCAATGATAACTATAAATGAACGATAACTAGCACCAGGAACCACTGGAGGACTGGAAGTGTCTGGACCCTCTGGGAGGTTGGCAGCGTCAGGAACTGCTGCACCAGTAGAGGCATCTGGACCTGGTGTAACATCAGACAGGTGATGGATAGAACAGGTGGACAGAACCAGACAGGCTGGGTATGATCAGATGAATTACCTGTGCCACATGAGCAAATGGCTGCACCTGTATAACTTTGAGTCAAATGACAGAAAAAGTTCTAAACACTACAGTTTGTCATTCACACGTTTGGTGGCAATAATCTACATGTTGTCCCACAGCGTGGACACTTGAATGAGGTGAGGCTTTCAGGAGCAACCGGACCATCACCAAACAAGCAGGCAGGTGAAAGGACATGACAGACAACCTGCTCTACCTCCTGATCTACTGCCGCTCCAGGTGTTAGATTGGACAAAACCCATTCTGAACATTTGTTTCCCTAAATTGTGAGTTCTGTAGAGGGTTTTTAAAGTTTCTAAAGATTTAATTGCTTTAGGTCAGAACACTAGGAAGTTCATTTTAAAGTGGTGGAAAAGTAATTCTGTCCATCAGTCTGGTTGTTTTGGGTTGTTAGTATGCTGAATGTTGGTAAATGGTGTGTAGACCTACTTGTCTAGCACTTTACTCAGGTCCTACGACCCCCAAAGCGCTACACGCTATAGTCATTCACACACGTTTGGTGATGATGAACTACACATATGTAGCCAAAGCTGTCCTGGGACACACACTGACAGAGGCGAGGCTGCCAGGCGCCACCAAACCCTCTGACCACCACCAAACAGGCAAAGTGGGTTAAGTGTCTTGTCCAAGGACACAATGGCCAAGTGATTTTTTTTTTTTTTTTTTCCCTCGGCGGAGCGGGGATTCGAACCGGTGACCTTCTGGTTACCAGACGACCGACTCTACCACTTGAGTGACGGCCACCCCACTTACCATTTGTTTTGGGTTGTATGCGGAATGCATGTTTCCTGCATGACCAGCTCAGGAAAAATACATTTTATTCTCTGAGACTTTTACCTGGTTAAATAAAAAACATCCTTTTTGAAAATTCTGATACAGAAGTTTAAAGATTTTATAAAATGTTCAGATTTACAGGAACTAATTACTGATATTTTTTACAGTCAAGAGAATTAGAGAATATCTTCAGCATCATGAAGACTCAGTTCATATCAGAGATTTGAGCAATTAATGGACTGATCCTTCTGAAGTGGGTTGCTGTGTGCCATGAGAAAGATGAAACATCTGGATAGCACATCTGTGGTTCTGAAAAGTGAGAGAAAGTAAATAATCCCTGAGGAGGACCTGACTCATGGCACCGGAGACTGAAATGAATCAAAGCAACAATCAGATCTTTGTAGATCTGCGAACATTAAATCAAGCATAAAGATATCAGAGGTCAATACTGAACATAACAGATCAGCCACTAAAATCCAATCAAAGGTTAAAATAGTTTTATAAGAGGAGGTTTGCATCACGTCTGACTGCATGTGCAGCAGCAGTAATTAAAGAAGACAAATGAGAAAAAATCTGGAAACTTAACAATGTGAAACAGCTGCAGTCTGACAGATGGAGGAGAGGAAATGCAGAGATGATACAAAGGCTCTTAAATAATAATTAGTCTGTAAATAGCTACATCAAAGGACGAGTTGTTCAACTTGTCCTGTCCTCTTGGACCCCGGTGGGTCAGGAAGAACTCATCCTGGTTCTGGTTCTGCTGCTAGAGGTCTTTACCTGTCCTCTCGGACCCCGGTGGGTCAGGAAGAACTCATCCTGGTTCTGGTTCTGCTGCTAGAGGTCTTTACCTGTCCTCTCGGACCCCGGTGGGTCCAGGCAGAACTCATCCTGGTTCTGGTTCTGCTGCTAGAGGTCTTTACCTGTCCTCTCGGACCCCGGTGGGTCCAGGCAGAACTCATCCTGGTTCTGGTTCTGCTGCTAGAGGTCTTTACCTGTCCTCTTGGACCAACACTGACATGAGATGAAACAATGAAAAGTTCCAGGTGATGAAGAGCTCCAGGTGTTATTTTGTCTCATTCTACCTGCAGATACCTGTTCAGGTGTCCACCTTGTCGCCTCTTAAGAGATTTCAGACTCATTGAATGTAAAACAGAAGACACAATGCAGGAATTGGAGAACATTAATGAAGAATTAAGCCTAAATAAACAAAATGTGAAGCATCTTCAAACTCACCAAATAAAGTCCAAGAATCCTCATATTTCTTTTGTTTCTTCCGTTTTTGTTTTTTCGCTTCCTGTCGTGTGGACGCTCCATTCTGCTTGTCTCGTCCATTCAGCAGAAGTTGGTGTGTGTGCATGTGCTGAAACAGGTATTTTACTGGAATTGCTGTATACTGAGCTGCATTGTTTTTGTTTTTCTCTGTTCACGCTGATGACGTCTAGACCATGGAGGGCTGGTGTCTGTCTCACGGTTTACAGGTGAGAGACGGGGTCACACCTGGACGGTTGTCAGTTCTTCACATAACCAGCTCAGACACATGAGACAAGAAACCAAATGTGTGCACACACACACACACACACACACACACACACACACACACACACACACACACACACACACACACACACCTCTGATCAGAACCATTCACAGCAGAAAAGATTTCATCTAATACAGCTCAGATGGTAGAGTGGGTTGTCTGGTAACTGGAGGATCACTAGTTCAAATCACCACCCCACTCAGAAAAGATCGCTTGGCCGTTGTGTTCTTAAGCAAGACACTTCACTCATCCTGTCTGTTTGGTGATGGTCGGAGGGTCCAGAGGCTGTTTGGTGGTTGGTCGGAGGGTCCGGCGGCTGTTTGGTGGTGGTCGGAGGGTCCAGAGGCTGTTTGGTGGTTGGTCGGAGGGTCCGGCGGCTGTGTGGTGGCGGTCGGAGGGTCCGGTGCCTGTTTGGTGGTTGGTCGGAGGGTCCGGCGGCTGTTTGGTGGTGGTCGGAGGGTCCAGAGGCTGTTTGGTGGTTGGTCGGAGGGTCCGGCGGCTGTTTGGTGATGGTCGGAGGGTCCGGCGGCTGTTTGGTGGCGGTCGGAGGGTCCGGTGCCTGTTTGGTGGCGGTCGGAGGGTCCGGCGGCTTTTTGGTGGCGGTCGGAGGGTCCGGAGGCTGTTTGGTGGTGGTCGGAGGGTCCGGCGGCTTTTTGGTGGCGGTCGGAGGGTCCGAAGGCTGTTTGGTGGTGGTCGGAGGGTCCGGTGCTTGTTTGGTGTTGGTCGGAGGGTCCGGCGCCTGTTTGGTGATGGTCGGAGGGTCCGGCGGCTGTTTGGTGATGGTCGGAGGGTCCGGCGGCTGTTTGGTGGTGGTCGGAGGGGCCGGCGGCTGTTTGGTGGCGGTCGGAGGGTCCGGCGCCTGTTTGGTGGCGGTCGGAGGGTCCGGTGCCTGTTTGGTGGTGGTCGGAGGGTCCGGAGGCTGTTTGGTGGTTGGTCGGAGGGTCCGGCGGCTGTTTGGTGGTGGTCGGTGGGTCCAGTGGCTGTTTGGTGGTTGTCGGAGGGTCCGGCGCCTGTTTGGTGATGGTCGGAGGGTCCGGCGGCTGTTTGGTGGCGGTCGGAGGGTCCGGAGGCTGTTTGGTGGTTGGTCGGAGGGTCCGGCGGCTGTTTGGTGGTGGTCGGAGGGTCCAGAGGCTGTTTGGTGGTTGGTCGGAGGGTCCGGCGCCTGTTTGGTGGTGGTCGGAGGGTCCGGTGCCTGTTTGGTGGTGGTCGGAGGGTCCGGCGGCTGTTTGGTGGCGGTCGGAGGGTCCGGTGCCTGTTTGGTGGTGGTCGGAGGGTCCAGAGGCTGTTTGGTGGTTGGTCGGAGGGTCCGGCGCCTGTTTGGTGATGGTCGGAGGGTCCGGCGCCTGTTTGGTGATGGTCGGAGGGTCCGGCGGCTGTTTGGTGATGGTCGGAGGGTCCGGAGGCTGTTTGGTGGCGGTCGGAGGGTCCGGCGCCTGTTTGGTGGCGGTCGGAGGGTCCGGTGCCTGTTTGGTGGTGGTCGGAGGGTCCGGCGGCTGTTTGGTGGCGGTCGGAGGGTCCGAAGGCTGTTTGGTGGTGGTCGGAGGGTCCGGCGCCTGTTTGGTGGTGGTCGGAGGGTCCGGAGGCTGTTTGGTGGCGGTCGGAGCGTCCGGCGCCTGTTTGGTGGCGGTCGGAGGGTCCGGAGGTGCCTGGGAGCCTCGCCTCTGTCAGCTGTTCTGGGAGACACACTGTGGCTACAACGTGTAGTTTAGTGTGTGAATGATGAACTGGGAGTCACCTGACTTAAGAAATGTGTCTATACAAGTACACACCATTTACCAAAATAAATCATAAATATTAACACAGTCATTAATATAATGAAGGTTTAATAGTTTTATTGATGTGAAAAGGAAAGTTAATGAAACAGATCTTTTGTCCATTTGTAGTTTGTTACTACAGATAATAGATCCTTAACAGAACAGCAGAACTTACAAACATGAAAAAGTTGAAATTTAATGAGCCTGCAGATAACATGGTTTTACTTTGAAAATCTGAAAATCACAATGAATGAAAACTGTCTGAAAACTCAGATTACATGTTGACATGTTGATGTGAGAACGATCAGTCTGATCCATCAGCTCACAGAAGGAAGACTTGTCTGCAGCAAAATCCCATCAGAAAACGTGTTCTCTTGAGACAGATTTAAAGTAGTTTTATAAACCATATTTTTCCTTTCACGTGCACGTTGACAGTCTGTAATTTCTCTAGTACATTTTAGCGCTCGGTTGTTTTTAAACAGCTGTTTTCCAGCTGTCAGAACGGCTCATTTCTCCCTCTGCAGTTTGATTCTTAAATGTTGTGCTGATGTTGGTCTTGGCTGCTTCTTGGATTTTGCCATCTGTCTCATATTTACTCAGTCTGGCAGCTCGAGTTATTTGCTTTGTTTCCATGCAACAGAAAAATTCGCAATGCTGAAGGAGTCTGTGACGTTTGCGTGAGGAAGAGCATAGGGAATGACCAATTGAGTGCTTTTTTTTTTTTTTTACATGACGCTGAGGGAGATGAGCATCAGCTCTGACTCTCTTGTTTTCACTGTCATTCACTCTTTCGTTTTGTTTCTCATTTTCAGTCCCTCCTACTCTTCTCTCATCTGTCTTTTAAAACTGGAAAAGTGACGGATTGACTGAGCGTCTGTCTCACTGTGGGAAATGAGCCTGTTAATGTGACAAACTGAGCTTGTTCCATATTCATCTGAAAGCCTGTGAATCACTCGGAGACTACCGAGGCTGCCGTGTGCACGGAGGCACATCTGCTACCTTCCAAAAGTCAAACAGAGCGCAAAATGAGTGCAGGATAAAAATCCATTTCCTGTCTCTTTCAGGTCTTCATCAGTCCATCTACCTTCCTTTCACTCTTCCTCCACCTCTCATCTCCCATTTCACCTGCCGTCACGCTCACACTATGATTGCTTTCTGCCATTATTGGGTTGTCCTTTATTCTTTTCTCTGTCACTCAGCGTATCCATCATTCTCCTTATCTTCCCTCTAAGTGTTGGCTCTATCAGCCCAGCAGCAAGACTCTTATGAAAGCTATCAGAGGCTTGGACAGACTGACGGACATCCCACCTGCCGCTGGAGAGAAGAGGCTGCAAGGATTATAGAGTAACGTCAATCAGCACGGTGTGCCGCTCCTCTACCAGAACCCTAGCAGACATGGCCGAATCTCTGGGCTGCAGGCTGAGATGAAACACGGGCTTAACCAGAGACAAGACAGACTGAGCTGGCAGCTCCGTTAGAGAACAACTCAGTTTACTGTTCAGGGGTCTCATTTATAAAACTTTGTGTAGAATCTTTACTAAAATCGTACTTAAACTCAGCAAAAAAAATCTACTTACACCAAGTAAGTTTGGGACCTATAAAACATGGCATACACACAGCTGCACGCAATCTCCGCTTGATAAATCACACTTTACCTAGAAATGTGCTCAGGTGTTTCTGGATCATATCCCGCCCTCAACACGCCCACTTTCTGCTATAAATGGTCAATGCAAAGTGACTTTTGGATCTCATGCATATAAATAAACCGGCTTCTCCACCAATTAGGAAGACGACTGCAGATCAAGGAAGCACAACTTCACCGAAGCAGAAATTGAATTACAAATAAAAGAAAATGGCACAGCGTTGCTGAAACCGTCAATGCTGTGAGATCTTTAGAGAGATCTGTGGCAGATATTTGTTCTGTGTGCACACGAAGTGGTACAATCAATAATACTGCTGGAATAAATAATTTTATCCTTCTCAGCAGCAGCACTGCAGGTGCTCTTCATGTCCAAAATGTGCGTAAGCAGGTTCTTAGACAACTTAAAGTTACACACATTTTCCCACTATTTTATTTTATTTTTTATAAATCTCAAAGTTTGCGTGGAATGTTGCTTACGCAGTTTTCCGACCCCGTTTTGTGTGTAAGCAAGCTTTATAAATGAGACCCCTGGTCTGTTGTGGTCCAAAAGGAGATGCAGACCCAGTCCCTCTTTTCTTACCCTCACATCACGTATTCCCCCCCCCCCCACACACACGTAACGCATTTGGGGGGGTAGGAATAGGTTAGTCCAAAGGTCCAAAAACTAAACGGAAGCAAACTCCACAAATGAGAGAAGCTCTACTTACAGTTAGGAGAAGGCAGGGTGGAGTCCAAAAACCAAAATTTTGAAAACGTAGAAAATCCAAAAGTATCCAAAGCAGCAAAAATATAACGATACTGTGGCTATGACGGTGAGTTTAACATTTAGACACTGAACTGTTGACAGGTCTCAGCTTAAGACAAGACACAGGTGCAGACACTAACAGGAAGTGACATGACCATATAAGGGACGTAGACTGTTAAAACCAATGAAGACACACAATTCCTAAACATCCAGACTCTGACGATAGACCAAGACTAAACTAATTCCAAAGTTCAACAATAAACACACAATGACTGAACATAAGGACTCAGACAAAACCCTAACTTAAACTAACTCAAAAACCTCAACAATAAACAGGAGACCGTGGCGAGAACCCCATGGCTCCTGACAGTGGGGGGTCTACTGGGGATTTTCTAGTTTGGTTTTTTTTAGATGGTTTAGGAGACGTGGGGTGAAAGGAAGAAAGAAAAGAAAAAATGTTGCCAAACTGGAAATTCTCTTATCGGCTTTGATCCTCAAAGACTTTCATGGAGACTGACTTCGGTATAAAGTTCAGTATCGACTCATCAGCTCAGTTTGTTGGGTCAGCTGGTTCCGTGAAGCTGTGAATTAGGAGTTTATTACAAAAGGTCAGCTGTGACGTCTGCACTTTCTGAGCTGCAGAACAGAAACAATGAGACAAAAATAAAATCAGATTTCACAGATTCTGTTCAGTCATGCGTTTGTGTTCTGGGCTGCATCACACTTGTAACATGACCTATATACATATTTTTAGAACAACCATAGTTTTAATCTTTGGATCTAATCTGTTTTTTTGTAGGTCAGAAAGTGGACTGAGGAGGAGAAAAGGAAGTTCATGTTCCCTTAAAAGATGATGAAAACCACAACCACCACTTCTACAGTTTTTTAAATCTTGTGATTCTGTTTCTCCACAGATTTTTATCTCCCACTAACTGGACCGTGGGGTGATGGATTATCAGTCAGAGAGTATTAAAGCCACACTGATATGCCAAGCTAGTCACGATTCATGGAAACAACAAATGAGTTACAAAATATGCTTCTGGTTTCAAACCAGCAGGTTAGTTTTTATAAATTAGTGATCAAATGATTTAAAACAATGTGTAACCTGATCTAATTTTGGTTGATTTTGTTTTTATATTATTTCTTGTTATTGCTGATTTCTTTTTTACTTGCTTTTTATCTTGTATATAATGTGCAACACTTTGGTCTAGTGCTGGTTATTTTAAAATGTTTATAAATAAAGTTGGATTGGATTGAATAGATATGAAACAACCCTGATTCACATGTAGATGAGACACCTTGTTAACTCTGTTTGACTGAAACTCTGGAGAGATGAAACTCCTTCATGTTCATGTTTGAAAGATGAGAACGATTGATTACATAAAGAATCTGTAGGCAAAATGAAAAATGATCATTATCTAATCAGAGAACACATTGTTGTAAAACTGACAGGCTGTTTGTTTTTGAGCCTGACAGGACGTTCTGTGCAGAAACAGCTCACGTGGGAACCAAATCTTTGGTGTTTTGTTATGAAGCCTGATGTCACACTGTGCAGAAGCTCGTTCAGTTTTATACTTGCAAATAATCACAAATTAGTGATTTGTGGTGTTTTATTCTATGGGGGCTAAATGTTATTCTAAAAGTTTTGTAAAACACAAAAGAAATGATTCAACATCTAAAAAGGGATTCTTACTGACTAAATCTTTCTGCAGGGTCACTTACTGATGGTTCCTGATGGGTTTTAATCATCACTTGTAGGTTGAGTCACTGCTTTGTTGTTATTTATGGGTTTATTCTGGACATGCTTCCTGTATATCTGCAGATCTACATCAGAAAGGCCTGGAAGCTCGTCAGTTCCCAGAAATGTGCCCCTCCTGCTTGAGATCAGCTGCAGAACTACGGAAATCCAGAGGAGCTATTATCATTATAAGGGATGCTCTGATTAGGATTTTTGCTGCCTATCACTGATACCGATCAGCCAAGGTGCCGATCACCGATCACATGGATTGGCTGTAAATTTTTCGTTATGATGAGTGATACTGGCTACATGATTTGGAAAAAATGTACCATAAAAATAACCATAATTTTAGGAAAAGTGCCTGGTTTTAGTTTTTCAAAGTACAAAAACTTTGCAGCACAATGCAGCAACTATTTATTCAAATGTCAACTAAAGAACAGTTAAAATAACCTGATATCAGTAACAAATGATCAATTCAAAGTCAAATGCAGGTTGTTTTCATGATTTGAGGTTAGTGTGAACGCTAATATGACCCAGACTTCAATAAATAACAGTGTTTAATATTTACAGTAGTCAGGAGAACAACACCGTGAACAGGAATGAGAATGTGCTATGTGGACTGGAGGACTGGATCCGGGGACCTCTGGAGGAGATCTAGCAGTGGAGGAGAACAGGTTAGTGATTTGTTGGTTCCAGGAATGATGATCACAGTTACGGTGTGGGGAGTGTGCTCACAGACTTACAGTGCAGGTGATGAGTGAGGCTTGGAGGAGGACTGAGGAGACAACAGCGGTGGTGATCCTGGTGATGAAGGTTCTTGCTGTAGACGGAGGGTGAACAGAGCGGATGGAACGACCAGGGCAGGCATGCGGAGTTCCAGGAGGAGAGAGACAGACTGGACCCAGGGAAGGAACGGTCGTGCTGGGACACGACAGGAGCAGAGACTGAGCCCTCTGGACGGCGCGGCAGACGGCCAGCGCAAAGAGGCACTCAGGAGCCTGGAGATGGAATCCAGGAGGGAGAGGATGAGGACAGTGGTAAGGTAAGTAACAGAACTTTTACTACTCAGAAGGACCAAACTGGCGTCTGTCTCTGTTTCCTCCACAGCTTATATCCCAGCCCCAGAGGGCTGGGTAACGAGCCACACCTGCGCCTGATCAGCAGCTGCTGCCACACCCTGGAAAAACAGGTGAGTACACAAATACAACAACACACACCAGCTGCTGAAACCTGACAGTTGTATTTAAATTAATATCATAACTTACTTAATCAAAAGTGCCTGAGACAATGGCTTAAACTGTGTTGTGCATTTTAGTACAGAAAATAACTTAGTGCCTCCCTTTCTTGTAATTTATAGAAGAAATAATATAATTGATCTGTTGCTTCAAAAGGTAAATAAAAGAGCCCATTTTCACTCCCACTGAAATACGGGACAAATCACGTTTCTTTACACCTCAATACGGAACGCAGGACATAAAGGACATTTCTGTTTTTTTATAGAACAGTTTGCAACGCTAAAGTGAACTTAAAGTGTGTTTTGCTTTGAACAGGGAAGCTAATGGGATGCATTAGCTGCCATCTAACTGTTGCTGCAACATTTCTCTGCCATGAGACTCGAAAACTCACCAGGTGTTTATTCTTTAAATGGTGAATAAATAACAAATGAAAAATAAATTAGGATTAAAATAGTAAATTGATGCTGAAATAAGGAAATGTAAATGTCAATTTTATTTATACTGAATGTTCAAACAACACAACACATTTTAATTTGGATTTTGGAACATGAAAGAGTATCTGGTTACATGACTCTTACAGGAATATTTACATTAGGAAAGTCACATGTTCGACCATTTAAAACTATAAAAGCCAGCAGTGGAGATGGCATGAGATTGTGACATGTATGGAGATCTACTGGTCCCTATTCAACAGGCCAGTAGCACAGGTGAAGAACCTGTTCCTGTGTCAGAAGGTCCTGAGGGACCGAAGTCTTCTTCCAGAGGGAGAGTCTGAAAGATTTTATGTTTAGGATGAGAAGAATTAGCCACAATCTGTCCTGCAGGCTTCAGAGTTTTGGATGTGTACAGGTCCTAGAGGTGTAGAGGCGCCACGTGTCTGTGTGACTCTACACCGGACGTCTCGCTACAGCTGGCAGGCTTCAAGCTGCTCAGACTAGACCATGACACAGAGCTCTCCAACAAAACGAAGGGTGGAAGGATCTGTTTCTTCATCAACAGTAGCTGGTGTAACGACGTGATAGTGATTCAGCAGCACTGCTCTCCCTCTCTGGAAACTTTATTCCTCAACTGCAAACCACTTTATTCCCCCGTGAATTTGCTTCATTCATCCTGGTTGGTGTTTACATCCCACCACAGGCCAATACGCAAGACGCGCAGTGTACACTCACTGACCAGATACTGTGTGTGGAGCGAACATTCCCAGACTCCTTGGTTATTGTCCTTGGTGACTTTAACAAGGTAAATCTCAGTCATGAACTTCCTAAATACCTCCAGTGTAGTTACAATAATGACAAACCCTGGTTCACAGCTAAACTCAGACAGCTGAGGTCTGATAAACAAACTGCTTTTAGGTGTGGTCAGAGTGGCAAAATATAGATTTAGGAGAGAGGTGAGAAGTATTAAACTGCATTCAAAGAGACTCCAGCAACCGCTATCAGCCAACGACTCTGTATCTGTATGGAAAGGGCTCAGACTGATAAACTACAAGTCTAAAGCCCCGACTCTGGCCAACCAGCTGAACGAGTTCTATTGTTGCTTTGATGGACATCGGATCAGACCTGCCAACATCCCTGATATGGTTGATAAATTAATTCACACCATCAGCTGTTGATCATGCCACTCTGAACAGTGTGTATGATAATTGTGGAGCAGCAGGAGAAGCATGAACTTTGACTTTGTGTCCATTGATAAAAGAGAAGTGTCTCTGAGTAGCTGAATGTGCACAGGGAGGGACTGTCCCGCCTCTGTAGGATGTATCTTCTGCTCTTTAATAAAAGACATTAGCTAACAGAAAAAAGACGAACCAAGTGGAATACTTGATATGACGCTTCGTTCCCGACATGCCACATTTGAATGTTTGTCTCTGGTGTGAGTTCTTCTATTAATTTTATAGGTTGACACGAAAGTAAAAAATCAGAGCACTGGAGTTAGCAATCACGTCTGGGACCACAAAGTAGGTCTGGAAACTTACTAAGTCTGGGACTCGAGAGAAAAGAAAAACTCAGCACAACACTGGGGAAGACTAAACTAAAAAGATGTGAAAAACACAGACAAACAGGAGACGTGACATTACCAGCCTCATGTTTCCTCCCTTTTCCACTTCAGTCTGAGTCTACAGCAAGTGAACGTCCCCTTCCAGGTTGTTGATCCTGCTGGTCAGGCTTTGTGCGCAGATACCAGCCTGAGGAGGAGTTCTGAAGTCTGTCAGGCTTAGATGGAAACAGCTGCTAACATATTTGGCTCCTGCCTTTTTGGAAATGATGAAAGAAGATGAAGCAGTCTTGAAGCTGTTTATACCTGTGAAGCTTCTTTTTGCTCTGAAAGGAGGATGAAAACAGGAGCATCTTCAAACGTTACAGGAGTTAGTAAAGTTTAAACATCCTGACAGCTGATCCAAACCGGACTGTAGATACCGGTATCAGGTAGCAGACTCATCACACAGCTGTGCTGGATAACAGCTGATCATGGTCAGGGAGTCTAACAGGGTCCCAGAGAACAGAACCACTACAACACCCAGGTCCAAACCTGTACCACTACAGAACCACTACATCACGCAGGTCCAAACCTGTACTACTACAGAACCACTACAACACGCAGGTCCAAACCTGTACTACTACAGAACCACTACAACACGCAGGTCCAAACCTGTACTACTACAGAACCACTACAACACCCAGGTCCAAACCTGTACCACTACAGAACCACTACAACACCCAGGTCCAAACCTGTACTACTACAGAACCACTACAACACGCAGGTCCAAACCTGTACCACTACAGAACCACTACAACACGCAGGTCCAAACCTGTACCACTACAGAACCACTACATCACGCAGGTCCAAACCTGTACTACTACAGAACCACTACAACACGCAGGTCCAAACCTGTACCACTACAGAACCACTACAACACGCAGGTCCAAACCTGTACTACTACAGAACCACTACAACACGCAGGTCCAAACCTGTACCACTACAGAACCACTACATCACGCAGGTCCAAACCTGTACTACTACAGAACCACTACAACACGCAGGTCCAAACCTGTACTACTACAGAACCACTACAACACGCAGGTCCAAACCTGTACCACTACAGAACCACTACATCACGCAGGTCCAAACCTGTACTACTACAGAACCACTACAACACGCCGGTCCAAACCTGTACTACTACAGAACCACTACAACACGCAGGTCCAAACCTGTACCACTACAGAACCACTACATCACGCAGGTCCAAACCTGTACTACTACAGAACCACTACAACACGCAGGTCCAAACCTGTACTACTACAGAACCACTACAACACGCAGGTCCAAACCTGTACCACTACAGAACCACTACATCACGCAGGTCCAAACCTGTACTACTACAGAACCACTACATCACGCAGGTCCAAACCTGTACCACTACAGAACCACTACATCACGCAGATCCAAACCTGTACTACTACAGAACCACTACAACACGCAGGTCCAAACCTGTACCACTACAGAACCACTACATCACGCAGGTCCAAACCTGTACTACTACAGAACCACTACAACACGCAGGTCCAAACCTGTACTACTACAGAACCACTACAACACGCAGGTCCAAACCTGTACCACTACAGAACCACTACATCACGCAGGTCCAAACCTGTACCACTACAGAACCACTACATCACGCAGGTCCAAACCTGTACCACTACAGAACCACTACAACACGCAGGTCCAAACCTGTACCACTACAGAACCACTACAACACCCAGGTCCAAACCTGTACCACTACAGAACCACTACATCTCGCAGGTCCAAACCTGTACCACTACAGAACCACTACATCACGCAGGTCCAAACCTGTACTACTACAGAACCACTACAACACCCAGGTCCAAACCTGTACCACTACAGAACCACTACAACACGCAGGTCCAAACCTGTACCACTACAGAACCACTACATCACGCAGGTCCAAACCTGTACCACTACAGAACCACTACAACACGCAGGTCCAAACCTGTACTACTACAGAACCACTACAACACGCAGGTCCAAACCTGTACTACTACAGAACCACTACAACACGCAGGTCCAAACCTGTACTACTACAGAACCACTACAACACGCAGGTCCAAACCTGTACCACTACAGAACCACTACAACACGCAGGTCCAAACCTGTACCACTACAGAACCACTACATCACGCAGGTCCAAACCTGTACTACTACAGAACCACTACACCACGCAGGTCCAAACCTGTACTACTACAGAACCACTACAACACGCAGGTCCAAACCTGTACCACTACAGAACCACTACAACACGCAGGTCCAAACCTGTACCACTACAGAACCACTACATCACGCAGGTCCAAACCTGTACTACTACAGAACCACTACAACACGCAGGTCCAAACCTGTACCACTACAGAACCACTACAACACGCAGGTCCAAACCTGTACCACTACAGAACCACTACATCACGCAGGTCCAAACCTGTACTACTACAGAACCACTACAACACGCAGGTCCAAACCTGTACCACTACAGAACCACTACATCACGCAGGTCCAAACCTGTACTACTACAGAACCACTACATCACGCAGGTCCAAACCTGTACTACTACAGAACCACTACAACACGCAGGTCCAAACCTGTACCACTACAGAACCACTACAACACGCAGGTCCAAACCTGTACCACTACAGAACCACTACAACACCCAGGTCCAAACCTGTACCACTACAGAACCACTACAACACGCAGGTCCAAACCTGTACCACTACAGAACCACTACATCACGCAGGTCCAAACCTGTACTACTACAGAACCACTACAACACGCAGGTCCAAACCTGTACTACTACAGAACCACTACAACACGCAGGTCCAAACCTGTACCACTACAGAACCACTACATCACGCAGGTCCAAACCTGTACTACTACAGAACCACTACAACACGCAGGTCCAAACCTGTACTACTACAGAACCACTACAACACGCAGGTCCAAACCTGTACCACTACAGAACCACTACAACACGCAGGTCCAAACCTGTACTACTACAGAACCACTACAACACGCAGGTCCAAACCTGTACCACTACAGAACCACTACAACACGCAGGTCCAAACCTGTACCACTACAGAACCACTACATCACGCAGGTCCAAACCTGTACCACTACAGAACCACTACAACACGCAGGTCCAAACCTGTACCACTACAGAACCACTACAACACGCAGGTCCAAACCTGTACCAGTACAGAACCCAGATCCAAACCTGTACCACTACAGAACCACCACAGAACCCAGATCCAAACCTTGTACCACTACAGAACCACCACAGAACCCAGATCCAAACCTGTACCAGTACAGAACCACCACAGATCTTCAGAATGTTCCATCTGATATTTGGTGTCAGATCATCCAGCTGCTGAGTCTGATTTGAACTTTGTTGTTTATATATTTCGTATTTTCCAGGGAAACGTCCAGGTAATATTCCTGCTTGTGGGCGGTCCTTCAGCGTAGCTCAGGTTGCTTCAGACTAACACCTGATGAAAGCGTGCCTGAGGTTCTGGAGGTTCTCTGAGTAAAGCTGTTACAGTGTGCACACCTTCAGCCAGAGCCATTTGAATGTAATCAAACTGATGTTCATCCCAGGTGTGCAACCTGCTGCATGGTTCCTGGAGGCTCCTCCCCCTGATCTGTCTGTCTACATGTCATGTGGTCTGTCTCGCTGTCAGAACAGCATCAGCAGGAGGGTCTTCATAATTACAGAGACATTATCTCGCTGAGTCTGGAATTAGTTTCATCCCAGTGGGAATGACCATGTAAGTGAATTTCATTGTAGGACTGATGTGGATGGGGGG
>SSNP01000071.1:2427167-2429667 GCA_006937955.1 Pachypanchax playfairii
CCCCCCCCCCCCCCCCCACACACACACACACACCTTTTAGACTCAGCTGAGCTGCTGCTTCCCTAATCACCAGCCTTTTATCATGTTAAGCTACCATCAATTAGATCTCATTCGATCTGCCCCCACGGCCTCCCGGTCTGACGGTGCGGTGTGCCGCCAGAGGAAGCGGTGGGGCGGGATGCAGCCCTCAGCAACTTGGTAATTAAAGCAGTAATTAGGCCTGATCCAGAGCTGTAAATGAGCTCCACACTGAAGCAGGTGTGCCAGGAAGCTGCAATGCAGGATAAATTCTCCTCATTCATTCACCTGCTGACTCTGTCTCGGCTTATTTATAAACTATTTCTGATATATTAATGAAATGGTTCCAGTTAAAACACAAGAACACGCCTTGACCCACATCCACCATGATCAAGCTGCTGGAAGCTCCTCATCTCATGCTGATGTTTCAGCAAATAGAATTATGTTGTTTTAAACCTCAAACATTCAGTTTAACGTCAACATTCAGAAAAATGTTTATATTAAATGTAGGGCCGGGACTTTAACGCGTTAATTAAGATTAATTAATTACACAAAAATAACGCGTTAATTTTTTTAACGCATTTTAATTGCACTTATTTAAGCACCGCAGAACATCTCTCATGAGTTTCAGCGGACCGATTATACTGGAGCACCTACCAGCGTTCATTATTTAGGACAACAACAAACCACAGTGAACATGAATGAAGAAGCGACCGCTTTGATTGGCCCCGTGGACGGAAAGTTTTGTTATAAGAAATGACTGGATGGAAGCGTGGATAAGAGCATGTGTGCAAGATATGCAGCAAGGAATTTGCACATCACCGCAGCACATCGGGCCTGAAGTATCACCTCAATGTTAAACATATAGCAGCTAGCGTGGACGTTAGCCCGACTCCGAGTACAAGTGTAGACATTTTCTACACTTAATGCACTGGTCTGTTGGACTTGGTTGAACAAAAATAAACAATATTTTGTTGTTTAAGCTAATGTGTATTCAGTCATGATTCAATGGTATACTAAAAATCCCTTTGAAAAAAATTCTCACTGTTCTCTGGTCAAATATTTATATGCGATTAATTTTGATTAATTAATTACAAAGCCTCTAATTAATTAGATTAAAATTTTTAATCGAGTCCCGGCCCTAATTAAATGTGAGTTTTATTGCTTTGGTTTTGTTTTTATTATTTTTCTATAATATAAAATCACTTTGATGTTCTATGTTGTCAGGCTTTACTTCCTGTTGTATGATGTAGTTCCTGTTTCAGTCTTTTGGTACAATTTTGTCTTTGAGATGACCTGAAACATGAGACTTCTCAGAGTGTCTGATTTCTTTTAAAACTCGTGGTGTTTAACCCGTGTTGTTCCAGATGCATGTATGATACTCAACATGACAGACTTATAGCAACAAAGAACATGAAACAGAAACGCAGGTCACCTTTATGTTCCAGAAGTTTAACAGCTGCTTTCAAACACCATCTCCTTGTTCAAGATACTTTGAAACAGACTCAAAAATGTTGGAATCATTTCAGGAGAACCAACACAGGAAACAGGTCAAGCTGTAAAAAGGGTTCCATTTAGAACGAACCCAGATTTAACCAGACAGGTTGGGGATTTCATTCTGTAAAATCATGGTAACTTCTTTCAGCTGAATTTGGTTTAATCTGAGACTTTTCTGAACCAGCATCTTTTCTTTAACTGGACAACAACAGAACGTGTGACATGCAGCCATATTTTACAGCATGAAGACGTGTCGTGTGTAATAATAGATAAATGCTTGTGTACATAGATACACTTCCATCTGTTCTCTCGGAGTGAAAGGACGAGTGAGGATTGCAGCTAGTGATATGTGCACAGATGGTCTGTTCTGTTGGATAACGTACTGCCGTCGGAGCCGTCAGAAGAGACAATGTGTGAATTAAAAAATCCCAGTTGAATAATAATAAACTCAGTTCAGGTTCTCAGCTGTGATCTGCAGTGAAGGACTTTCCAAGTGAGCAGGGATGAAATACAGAGACGTGAACAAAGAGACAGAGATTTAAAACAGCATGAAATGTGTGTGTGGGAGGAACCGAGTTCCAGAGTCACGTGCAGGGAAACGGAGGAACGTGGTAAAGAAACAGTGAAAGGAAACAAAGGTGCATCTGTTTGTCAACAGAAACGATCAGGAAGGTGTGATTTCTTTAAGCAGAGGCGATAAGGGGGACAGACAGGTGGAGAGGGTGAGACAGGTGTGAAGACAAGTAAAAGGTGAATAGATAGAGGTGGGATTACACAGATCCCCAACCTGGAGATGGACTCGGTTCCCTCCACACCTTGAGACACACACCTAGAACGTAACTGTTGGAGGTTTTCTGTTTGTTTCATGTTGCTTTTTTTAAACAAGGATTTCATGTGATTTTATTTTGAAGGGTTTTTGTGAATTCTAGTTTCTTGTGTTTTTACTAATATTTTATTCCTATTTGTTAAACTGGTTGTTTTTCTC
>SSNP01000071.1:2434667-2461060 GCA_006937955.1 Pachypanchax playfairii
CTAGAAACCTCAGCTTGTTCTTCTCAGTTAATGTTTCTTTTTCTCTGCTTTGGGGTTACCTTCTGCAACAATCCTTATTTTTTAAATCTTATTTAACTTTATCTGCAGTTTGACGTCACATCAATGATGCTGAGGCTTTATTTGTTCTCACATGTGCACAATAAATATGACCTCGTCCTGTTATCTTGCAGTGCTGCCTGTTGATTCTGGATCATATAGGAGATGGAAGGACATAATGTGGTTATTTCCTCCAGTCTTTTGTGTATGAGACTTCCTTCACTGGATGACACTTGAAGCAGAGTTTCATGTGTGTGTTTTTTACCATCTTAAACAGACGGGAAATAAGACATTGGGGTGGGGGGGTTGGTTATTGTCGGATGATAAGGCACTTAGTAGAAACCCCGCAGCATCTACGGAGCACTTTCTTTTACCAGACAGGCACTAATCCAGTGACCACTGCCGGCACCATATAAACACAGGCCACCATGAACTGCCTGATCGGCAGTGGACAGACAGGTTTGCCTGATCGGCAGAGGACAGACAGGTTTGCCTGATCGGCAGAGGACAGACAGGTTTGTCTGAACGGCAGAGGACAGACAGGTTGGGCTGATCGGCAGAGGACAGACAGGTTGGGCTGATCGGCAGAGGACAGACAGGTTTGTCTGATCGGCAGAGGACAGACAGGTTTGTCTGATCGGCAGAGGACAGACAGGTTGGGCTGATCGGCAGAGGACAGACAGGTTGGGCTGATCTGTGTACCAACAGGGTTTTCAGACAAAAATGAGGAGCCTTGGAGACTCTAGGTCAAACCGGTCTTCTCTCTCTCACTGCTGCTCCCTCAGCCTTTGATCAATTCAGGCTTCAAGTTCCTGTAATGCCTCCAGAGTCTCCACCAGCTCGTGGATTAGAATCTCTAACCCTTTATTTGCCTTTCTTTATCGAGTCAGAGCTCATCAGCAAAAAACACGGGTCTCAAAATACTTAAATCTTAGCCCATGATATTTTAACTTCCAAATTATAACATTATGCGTATATGAGTGTACCCATGCGTATATGAGTGTACCCATGCGTATATGAGTGTACCCATGCGTATATGAGTGTACCCATGCGTATCTGAGTGTACCCATGCGTATCTGAGTGTACCCATGCGTATCTGAGTGTACCCATGCGTTTGTATGAGTGTACCCATGCGTATCTGAGTGTACCCATGCGTATCTGAGTGTACCCATGCGTATATGAGTGTACCCATGCGTATCTGAGTGTACACATGCGTATCTGAGTGTACCCATGCGTATATGAGTGTACCCATGCGTATATGAGTGTACCCATGCGTATATGAGTGTACCCATGCGTATATGAGTGTACCCATGCGTATCTGAGTGTACCCATGCATGTATGAGTGTACCCATGCGTATCTGAGTGTACCCATGCGTATCTGAGTGTACCCATGCGTATCTGAGTGTACCCATGCGTATCTGAGTGTACCCATGCGTATATGAGTGTACCCATGCGTATATGAGTGTACCCATGCGTATATGAGTGTACCCATGCGTATGTGAGTGTACCCATGCATGTATGAGTGTACCCATGCGTATCTGAGTGTACCCATGCGTATCTGAGTGTACCCATGCGTATCTGAGTGTACCCATGCGTATCTGAGTGTACCCATGCGTATATGAGTGTACCCATGCGTATATGAGTGTACCCATGCGTATATGAGTGTACCCATGCGTATATGAGTGTACCCATGCGTATCTGAGTGTACCCATGCGTATCTGAGTGTACCCATGCGTATATGAGTGTACCCATGCGTATATGAGTGTACCCATGCGTATATGAGTGTACCCATGCGTATATGAGTGTACCCATGCGTATATGAGTGTACCCATGCGTATCTGAGTGTACCCATGCGTATCTGAGTGTACCCATGCGTATCTGAGTGTACCCATGCGTATCTGAGTGTACCCATGCGTATATGAGTGTACCCATGCGTATATGAGTGTACCCATGCGTATCTGAGTGTACCCATGCATGTCTGAGTGTACCCATGCGTATCTGAGTGTACCCATGCGTATCTGAGTGTACCCATGCGTATCTGAGTGTACCCATGCGTATATGAGTGTACCCATGCGTATCTGAGTGTACCCATGCGTATCTGAGTGTACCCATGCGTATATGAGTGTACCCATGCGTATATGAGTGTACCCATGCGTATATGAGTGTACCCATGCGTATCTGAGTGTACCCATGCGTATCTGAGTGTACCCCTGCGTATCTGAGTGTACCCATGCATGTATGAGTGTACCCATGCGTATCTGAGTGTACCCATGCGTATCTGAGTGTACCCATGCGTATATGAGTGTACCCATGCGTATATGAGTGTACCCATGCGTATATGAGTGTACCCATGCGTATATGAGTGTACCCATGCGTATATGAGTGTACCCATGCGTATCTGAGTGTACCCATGCGTATCTGTGTATATAAATGCGCTGGTGTCACGGGACCAGCGTGGAATGTGGAATTGCAGCAGGTTAATAGCTTCACATCTTCCAGAATTGTCTCAGATGAAAGCCGAGCTGAGCTCTGTAGGAAAGTGCAGGGTGTTGAGAGCTGGTGCAGAGTTTTGATGGAGATGTGCGTTCGGCAGGGTCAGAGTTCTTTTTCTATTTCGATTTATTGCCTGTCACTCATGCCTTCATTTCCTGTCTGCCTGTTTACCTGCGTCACCTGTCTGCAGGTCTCCTTCTTTGCTCATACAAATCTTTATTTGTTTTAGTAGGATGGCAGCTGGGAAACAATGAAGGAGGCTCAATGTGTGTGAAGCTCAGTTTCATATGTCGCAGGCGCACACATCTGTTTTTCTGTCTCTCTAAACTGACCTGAGTCCTGTTCCAGAACCATCTGGACATAGTGTTTGGTTCTTGTTTGTTCTAAAAACTGTCTAAATTTTTCTCTGTGACCATGTTTTAGGTTTCAACAGATTTAATATGTTCATAAAACACAAAAGTCTTTAAAACTGATTTTACAGAAATACTAATTGAAACAAAAAAGACAACTGGAACAAAATGAAAAAATGAGTTTAAGTCTGAATTTGTGTAATAGTTTAAATTCATGTTAATTTCATGTTTGTACAGTCATGATTTGTTTAAAGAGGATGTTATTTTCTTGCCAAAACACAGAACCTGACAGGTTAACATGTTTGACACTAGAAATGTGTCGCCTGTTGTTTTAAATGTTTAAATCATTCTGAAACTGGACTTAAACCCTGCAGTGACCTTGTTGAAATAAATGACTCTGGTTACCTGCAAACAAAGTAAATATAATGATGTTTGACATGAATAATGCAGCATAACTGACACACAGTTGATTACTGATGAGGATGATCCTTCTTTGATTGCTGACAGAGTAAACGTGTACGAGCTGCTTCTCAGGGACTCGACGAGCAGTAAATCTGTCCTACATTCAGTTTCTCACAGGTTGTAGTTTGCTGTTGATTCATGAGGAGCAGGTGTGTTCGGTTCTTCTGTGAGATGTTTGCAGTCACTCTCACAGCAGCTGCTGTATTTTACTGTGTGTTATGAAAACTGTGAGATTTGTCTCACATTTGCATGTTATTAGTGTGTTTTCAGTCCAATGGTGTCTCTTCATGTGTGGATTTATTCCAGATAATTCAGTTCTGAATCTCTGCTCTGATCTGCTGCTCATCTCATCACATCTGAGTGTTTCAGTATTTCAGTCCATCTCCCTTTGGAGGGATGAAGGCTTCTGACAGACTTGAATCTGGTTCTCACACCTCACGATTGGTTTGAGTTTGGCTCTGATTTTGGTCTCCAGGAGCCTGCTGTGACCTGTAGATGCAGATTTTTGTTCAGTTTGTTTCTTGCTCTCTGATAGGCTGGTGATCTGTCCAGGTGTGACTCCACCTCTCACCCCCTACAACCCTCAGAGGAATATGTGGGTACAGAAAATGTTTGACTGGATGTTTTTCCATCTCAGATCAGCTTTACACACATGGAATTATCATTTACAGTGGGGCAAAGAAGTATTTAGTCAGCCACCAATTGTGTAAGTTCTCCCACTTAAAAAGATCAGAGAGGCCTGTAATTTTCATCATAGGTATACCTCAACTATGAGAGACAAAATGAGGAAATAAAATCCAGAAAATCACATTGTCTGATTTTTAAAGAATTTATTTGCAAATTATGGTGGAAAATAAGTATTTGGTCACCTACAAACAAGTAAGATTTCTGGCTTTCACAGACCTGTAACTTCTTTAAGAGGCTCCTCGGTCCTCCACTCGTTACCTGTATTAATGGCACCTGTGTGAACTCGTTATCAGTATAAAAGACACCTGTCCACAACCTCAAACAGTCACGCTCCAAACTCCACTATGGCCAAGACCAAAGAGCTGTCAAAGGACACCAGAAACACAATTGTAGACCTTCACCAGGCTGGGAAGACTGAATCTGCAATAGGTAAGCAGCTTGGTGTGAAGAAATCAACTGTGGGAGCAATTATTAGAAAATGGAAGACATACAAGACCACTGATAATCTCCCTCGATCTGGGGCTCCACGCAAGATCTCACCCCGTGGGGTCAAAATGATCACAAGAACGGTGAGCAAAAATCCCAGAACCACACGGAGGGACCTAGTGAATGACCTGCAGAGAGCTGGGACCAAAGTAACAAAGGCTACCATCAGTAACACACTACGCCGCCAGGGACTCAAATCCTGCCGTGCCAGACGTGTCCCCCTGCTGAAGCCAGGACACGTCCAGGCCCGTCTGCGGTTTGCTAGAGAGCATTTGGATGATCCAGAAGAGGATTGGGAGAACATCATATGGTCAGATGAAACCAAAATAGAACTTTTTGGTAGAAACTCAACTTGTCGTGTTTGGAGGGGAAAGAATGCTGAGTTGGATCCAAAGAACACCATACCTACTGTAAAGCATGGGGGTGGAAACATCATGCTTTGGGGCTGTTTTTCTGCAAGGGGACCAGGACGACTGATCCGTGTAAAGGAAAGAATGAATGGGGCCATGTATCGTAAGATTTTGAGTGAAAACCTCCTTCCATCAGCAAGGGCATTGAAAATGAGACGTGGCTGGGTCTTTCAGCATGACAATGATCCCAAACACACCGCCCGGGCAACGAAGGAGTGGCTTCGTAAGAAGCATTTCAAGGTCCTGGAGTGGCCTAGCCAGTCTCCAGATCTCAACCCCATAGAAAATCTCTGGAGGGAGTTGAAAGTCTGTGTTGCCCAGCGTCAGCCCCAAAACATCACTGCTCTAGAGGAGATCTGCATGGAGGAATGGGCCAAAATACCAGCAACAGTGTGTGAAAACCTTGTGAAGACTTACAGAAAACGTTTGACCTCTGTCATTGCCAACAAAGGCTATATAACAAAGTATTGAGATTAACTTTTGTTATTGACCAAATACTTATTTTCCACCATAATTTGCAAATAAATTCTTTAAAAATCAGACAATGTGATTTTCTGGATTTTTTTTCCTCATTTTGTCTCTCATAGTTGAGGTATACCTATGATGAAAATTACAGGCCTCTCTGATCTTTTTAAGTGGGAGAACTTACACAATTGGTGGCTGACTAAATACTTTTTTGCCCCACTGTAACTGACGCTGGTATTTCAGACTCTTAACGGGTTTGTTTTCCAGTTTATGAGCCAGTTGTATCGCTCTGTGACAGATTCTGGACCTGAGTTTTTTTTTATCAAGGCAAAGAGAAACAAGAGGTTAGTGGGGAAAAACATGTCATTAAAGTCTCTCACAATAACGCTCGTCTTCATTCACAGTCCAAATCCATCCTAACTAAAAATCTAATCCAACAATCTGAGTCCAAAGTTTAAATCCAAAAGAAGTAATCCAGGGGATCGGGCAGGCCGTGGTTAAGGGGCAGAGACAGGTCCAAGCTTAATCCAGTCCAAACGCATGCAGAGGTCTCAGGGAGGGGTCAATAACAGGAAGGAGGCCGGCAATGCTAGAAGGTTGACAAACAGTGATTAACAACAAGGTGGTGCTGATACTCAGCCTTACTGAACCTTAAACAGGAGAGAGCAGTTCCAGATCAGGTGAACAAAATAAACTAGATTACAGGAAATGACATAAACAGGACAGTGACAAGAAACTACAGCTGAAAACTACAATATGGCTGAACAGACCGGCCTCATGACATGGATCTTTAGTTTAGGCCAGTCCTGATGGAGCTCAAGAGTCCTTTTGTTTTCAGTTTAAACTCTGTTCCACTATCACTGCAATGCTAACAGCAAACAACTGTTTAAAATCCAGCCAGGACTCAAACCTGAGACCTTCATGCTGTGAGGCCACAGTACCAACACAGATCTGCAAATTAAACACGATAATAATAATAAATAAAACATCCCATAAAAACAAGGTAAAGCTCAAGAGGTCAAATCAAAGAAAGTTAAACAAAGTGTTAAAAGAAACTGAATATAAACACAATGTGATTCTCTGTTGATCATGTCCCTTTTAAATCCCTTTAATAATTAGAAATTAGCAGATGAACACCAAATCCAGTGTGTGAAATAGACAGCCTGAGAAAATAAAAATATCTGAATAACAATCTCACTGGGTTTGTTTGAAATGTTATTAGACTGGACAGAATGAACGAGTGACGAGGAAACAACTCAGTGAGAGAAAAGTGAAGGTAACATGAATAACAGATTAAAACAGCCAGAAAACAGAAGAGAAGATTCATGTAAAGAAGAAGAGATGGATGAGGGACAGGTGGAAAACTGAAATCTGCATCACTGTAAACAAACAGAGGTGGGAGTGAAGGGGAAGGAGGGAGGGAAAGGTGAGACAGAGCGATAGTGAACTCCCACGGCAGGTAAACACAGAGCTGGAGCTGAGGAGGAGATAGTCAATGTTTTCCTGCAGGACTGAGAGGAAGGCTGGAAGAGGAAAACTCAGGCTCCATTAGGACCAAAACAGACTTTATTTAGAGTAAACATGATTAATGAGATACAGAGAAATGATGGAGAGATGCTTCTTCCACCTTTGTCAGTGTCACTTTCTTTCCATCCTTGTCACCCTCATAGGAGTTTTTTCGTGATAGAGCCGTCCTAAAAGAAGAAGAAGATGATTGACGGCCATGCGGTGAGCTGACAGCACATGAAGGTCATGTGAGCTCCCACAGCACCAGCAAGAAGAAACAATGGAAGGATGCAGAGACACATCGCCCTACTGTTAGAAGTGCAGGTGGAGGAGGAGAAGAGAGAGGAAGTTTAACCAGGTACCAAAGTAAATCACTTATACTGTACAAATAAAGTAAATATGATGATGTATCTCAAAGATTGACGTCACGCTGCTCACTTGACATATTACGTGTCTTCCTCTTCATATTTTTGCTAGCTCTGCCAGGGCTAATCAACAAATAGCTAAATGAAAATCAGAACAACAATACTATTTTTTTTAGCTTACCTGTGTGTTTATTTCATATTTTCAGTTGCTAAGCCACCATGACTAAATAACACACTCTCTAAATCAGTTTCAGTTATATACTGATGTACAACAATGGACATCAAATCAATCAAAAATACTTTATTAATCCCCGAAAGGAAATTAAGTGTTGTTGTAGCTCAGTTCTTCTTCAGGGAGCAATTGTAGAGGGTTCTAGCTGTGGACAGGAAGGATCTCCTGTAGAGGGTTCTAGCTGTGGACGGGAAGGATCTCCTGTAGAGGGTTCTAGCTGTAGACAGGAAGGATCTCCTGTAGAGGGTTCTAGCTGTGGACAGGAAGGATCTCCTGTAGAGGGTTCTAGCTGTGGAGAGGATGGATCTCCTGTAGAGGGTTCTAGCTGTAGACAGGAAGGATCTCCTGTAGAGGGTTCTAGGTGTGGACAGGAAGGATCTCCTGTAGCGGTCTGTGCTGCGGCGGATTATGAAGAATCTTCTGACTGAAGACACTCTGTTGTTGAGTTACTGTGTTCTGAAGAGGATGATGAAGGTTTTCCATCATGTTCTTCATCCTCCTTTGGACAATCAACTCAAGAGACTCCAGTTCAGTCTCCAGGACAGAATCAGTCCTCCTTATCAATCTGTTCAGCCTCTTCATGTCAATTTCTCTGATGCTCCGCCCCCAACAGGTGACTGCAGATGTGATCAGCTGATAAACTCCTCTTCAAATCTCTGTCTGCTCGTATTGTTTGAAAGCCAGGTAGAGACACGCTGGAGTCCAGGATATGTTCCTTTAGCCGTGTCTCAGTAAAACACATGATGCTGTATTCCTGATACTCTGGCTGGGTCTTCAGCAGAGCTTCAAGTTCATCCATTTTGTTAACAAAGAGATCTCACATTTGTCAATATGACTGATGGAAGACGGTTTAAACTTCCTCTTTCTCTCTCTTCACTTTGCTCCTGCTCTGCATCCACGTCTTCTTCTTTTGAGCTCATCAGGGATCCAGAGTTTCAATTTGAGGATTATTTGATCCATAGAAATGTCAGTTAGGCCCTGTCCCAATACCTGCACTTGCGCCCTTGCGCACTTCAAATGCGCGTTCCCGATGAGGGGCGCAAGTGCGTAGGGTGTCCCAATTTTCCAAGAGTGTCTTTAAACGGCTTCATTCCAAACGCTGCTGAGCATCCTCTCTCTCTCCCTGGCGTAGATTCCTACATAATATCTCGTCAACATTAGAAACTTTCACCAGTTCAACAAGATAGATTTTCTTGGGTTTGGAAAACTCCAAATCTTACGTGAATCCATCCTGCAGCGGGAGGTTAGACCACCCAGCTGTTTGCGATGCAAATCCCTTACAATGTAACTTTACTTTTAACATCAGTGGGACATTAAACTGTTGTGTGTATTTCACTGTAAAATTCTTATATATTGTACCTTTTACATAGCCTGGCATAATTCTCCAGAAAACATGAACACATAGCAAAAACACATTTACTTACTGAGACCAGGACCTGGCTCAGAACTGAAGACTGAAGAGAGAACTGAACACGGGTGAACAATACTGGAGACAGTTAGGCAGAGCCAGGTGAGACACATAAGGTTAAATGAGAGAGTGGAGCATGAGTGAGTGATGGAAGACCAAAGAATACAGACATGATATGAAACAGATGAAAGTAATAAACTGAAAATCAGGAAGATGACAAACAGACTAAGTACAAGGTGGGAGAAACATGGAGAACAGGGTGATGGTGAAGACAAAGCTGAGGACACTGAGGACAAGATACCAGAACAAAACAGGGTCAAAGATCAAAACATAAATAGCAACAGAAAAGACACAACATGGACATAGGAGAAGAGAGTATAATAGGAGAGAATCATATGACCAATTATTATTATTATTTATTATTATTAGCAGTTATTGGTAAAGTGTTAGGTAATGATGGTAATGTAATCTAACTCTTGTTTCATTATTTGAGTTCCTGCCCTTTTAGAGAATATTAATTACATGGAAAAACATTGCTAGCTGCAACAAAAACTGTATACAGCAGTTCATTAAAAATGCTGATTCACTTGCAGAAGGAAACGCTGACTCAGCTATGTGCCAAACAGCTGAAGGAGTTACACCAAAAGCTTCAGGACAAACATAAAAAATCTTTACTGAGTAATTAAAGTAAGATTAGAATTGATTCATGTTCTTCAACACATGATAAAACAAATCAAGATGTTTCCTGTTGATCAATACATGATCAATATATCTATATTGAATGGATATGTGCCTAAGGCCTTTAAGGTTGCTGTAATTAAACCTTTACCTAAGAAACCTGATCTTGATCCAGGATCTCCAGGTAATTATGGATCTGTATCCAATTTACCCTTCATCTCAAACATTCTAGAAAATACAGTAACAAAACAATCATGTGATCATTTCTACATTAATAATGTGTTTGAAGAGTTCCAGTCAGGATTTAGATCATCAGCTCTGAAACAGCACTGGTGAAAGTTTCTAATGGTCTTCTCATGTCCTCAGACAGTGGACTTGTGTCTGTGCTTGTCCTGGTTCTTTAGACAGAAAATATTTTATTTTTACCAGTTGACTTGATGTTTCTGTAAAGTGCTTTATAAATAACAAAAAATTGGAATCGAACAAATTCATGTTTCAGAATCATTTTTATTCACCAAGTATGAGACATAGTACAAGGAATTTACTTCTGACAGACCGTATAAGAAAATCAGACTGAAGAAACGACATATTACTCATAATGATCATAAGATGAGCTACAGATGTTGATCATGCAGCTGGTTTCACTGTTCATTAAAGTGACTTCAGTGGGAAAGAGACTGTTCTGGTGCCTGTTTGTCCTGGTCTGGTGCCTGTTGGTCCTGTTCTGGTGCCTGTTGGTCCTGTTCTGGTGTCTGTTGGTCCTGTTCTGGTGTCTGTTGGTCCTGTTCTGGTGTCTGTTGGTCCTGGTCTGGTGCCTGTTGGTCCTGTTCTGGTGTCTGTTGGTCCTGGTCTGGTGTCTGTTGGTCCTGTTCTGGTGCCTGTTTGTCCTTGTCTGGTGCCTGTTGGTCCTGGTCTGGTGTCTGTTGGTCCTGTTCTGGTGCCTGTTGGTCCTGTTCTGGTGTCTGTTGGTCCTGGTCTGGTGCCTGTTGGTCCTGTTCTGGTGCCTGTTGGTCCTGGTCTGGTGTCTGTTGGTCCTGTTCTGGTGCCTGTTGGTCCTGTTCTGGTGCCTGTTGGTCCTGGTCTGGTGTCTGTTGGTCCTGTTCTGGTGCCTGTTGGTCCTGTTCTGGTGTCTGTTGGTCCTGTTCTGGTGCCTGTTGGTCCTGTTCTGGTGCCTGTTGGTCCTGGTCTGCTGAGAAGCCTGCCAGAGGGAAGCAGATCAAAGAGATTGTTGGGGGGCAGACCGTGTTTCCCCAGATCCACAAGAAGTGCAGTCATTGCAGGGTCCTCTTGAGGATGGAGCTGATGTTTCCCCCCCCACTTCAGGTCCTGAGAGATGATTGTACCCAGGAATCTGATGCTCTGTATGATGTTCCCCTGGAACCCCTCCTTCTGGAACCCTTCCCTTTGGAATCCCTCCCTCTGGAAAACCCCTTACCTCTGAAACTTCCTCTCTCTGGAAGCACCCTCACCCAAACGCCCCCCTCTGGAACTTCCTCCTTCTGGAACTCCTCCCTGCTTGAACCAGCTTCCTCTGGACCCCTCTCCCTCTGGACCTCCCCCACCCCAGAACTCCCTAAAGTTTTACTTTAGAGCATTTGTGGACTTCTGTTGCATTCATCAGTTTTATTGTCATTTTAATAATTTCTTAATGTGAAGCCTTAGTTTAAGCAGGAGAATACAAACATCAGCTGATGAGTGAGAATAAAAACATGATCAGTGAGCAGATTATAAACCAACATAGTGTCATCCAGATAAAAAGCCTTGTTCGTCTCTCTGCTGTTAACTACAACCTGAGTGACTGTGGGATGGGGGTGGGGGGTAGAAGAAGCAAGAGCTTCAGGGATAAAAGACACAAGAAGAGAAGGAGGACAGTGTGAGTCTGTGGTGAGGAAGAGGAAGGCAGACGGTGAGGCAGAAGAGGGGAGGAAAGTCAAACTGAGAGAGATCTGACGAGTGGAGATGAAAGGACACAGTGAGAGGGAACGACTGGATTTAGCAGGAGGGGAGCTAAAAAGAGGTGAAATGAAGTTCAGTGGAAGGAAAAGGAGCTTTCATATTCCCACAATCATCTGCTTCACTTTTCTCTCCTCGCAGGAGGTTTTTTCTCTCCATCTCAAGCATCACTCCACTTTCAGCTCATTTTCCTCCCTTCATCTCTTTCATGCTCTTCACACACTGACTAACACACATCACGGGCACTTCACGTGCACACTGCTGAATATGTCCCGATCTGTTCAACATGATGAAGCGTGAGATGAACTCACAGAGAGAACATCAGCTTAAACATATCAAACCTTAGTTATGGAGATTTTATTAGAGCTAAGTTCTCCAACAACTCAGAACCAAAAACAAATAACAAAGAGTTTCTTTTGCTTTATTTAAAAACAAAAGATGAATTTTTACCATACCATTTATTTGATAAAGCACAATTACCACAGCATGAGAGAGACCAAGTGCTGTACAAAGTTAGCACGAAAAATAAAAACAAACGACAAGCAAAATAAAAACACAGTTAAAGGTACAATATGGAATATTTCCATATTTCATATTTTGTGTATGTGCGTGCATGCAGGTGTCTGGGTGTGTGTCTGTCTGTCTCTGTATGTGTGCGTGTGTAGGTGTCTGGGTGTGGTGTGTACGTGCACGCTGGTGTGTGTGTGTGTGTGTGTGTGTGTGTGTGTAGGTAGGTGCGTGCAAAGAGTTTATATTTATAGAGGGGACATACCAGGCTTTTTACATTGGCCAATGTGGCCGAAGTTGGCCGCCATTTTGAAAAAGGCAGGAAACAATGACAAATGGCTTGGGAGGGTCAGTAAACTCACCATAATGTGCTTAATTTCATACATATATACACATCTATATTTTATACATCTATATATATGTATATGTATGAATATGCGTGTGTATGTATGTCTCCCTCTGGCACCTAATAAATGAATAAATAAAGAAAATAAATAATAACAATAAAGTAGCTGTATAAATATCAACTACAAGTACCCACATACACACATATATATATATATATATATATATATATATATATATATATATATATATATATATATATATATATATTACAACAGAGCCATATTCTCATCAATTTCCGTCTGGTTGTTGTTGTTCCAGTAGCCAGATCTACCACACCAGACAAGACCCAAGGTGTAGGCTGTGCAAAGAGTCATATGAGACAATCCAGCACATAACAGCAGGGTGTAAATTGCTGGCAGGGAAATCATACATGGAACGTCATAACCAAGNGGAATAATAAGATGGCCAAAGGATGGGATACAGACCACAGATGTTAAGACACGAAAGCTCCTCACCATGCATGGTGGGTTCCATCCCAAATCCAGCACCCTGAGACTGTACGCACGCCGTAAAGAAGGAGGCAGAGGACTAATGAGCGTGAGAGCCACCATCCAGGATGAAACATCGAAGCTCCATAAATACATCCAGGACAAGGCCTCAACGGATGACGTACTCAGTTAATGCCTGAGACAATGGCAAGATGAGGAAGTGCTGGAGGAGGAACCATCATGGGAGGACAAGCCCCTACATGGGATGTACCACCGGAACATAACTGAAGTGGCTGACCTCAAGAAATTCTATCAATGGTTGGAGAGGGCCGGCCTACAGGACACCACAGAGACACTCATCCTGGCAACACAGGAGCAGGCTCTAGGCACCAGAGCGATAGAGGCCCAGATCTACCACACCAGACAAGACCCAAGGTGTAGGCTGTGCAAAGAGTCATCTGAGACAATCCAGCACATAACAGCAGGGTGTAAAATGCTGGCAGGGAAATCATACATGGAACGTCATAACCAAGTGGCTGGCATAGTATACAGAAACATCTGTGTGGAGTACGGGCTGGAAACCCCAAGGTCAAAGTGGGAAACACCTCCAAAGGTGGTGGAGAACGACCGAGCAAAGATCCTGTGGGACTTCCAGATCCAGACAGATAGGATGGTAATGGTGAACCAACTGGACATTGTGGTGGTTGATAAAGAGCAGAGGAAAGCAGTTGTGGTGGATGTGGCGATACCAAGTGATGGCAACATCAGGAAGAAGGAACATGAGAAACTTGAGAAATACCAAGGGCTCAGAGAGGAGCTAGAGAAGACTTGGAAGATGAAGGTGACAATAGTACCCGTGGTCATCGGAGCACTTGGGGCAGTAACCCCCAAAATGGAGGAAAGGCTCTAGCAGATCCCTGGAAGAACCTCAGACATCTCAGTCCAGAAAAGTACTTGGAACAGCAAAAATACTGCGCAGGACCCTCAAGCTCCCAGACCTCTGGTAGAGGACCCGAGCTTGGAACGAGAAAACGCCGCACTATATGGAAATTGACACATGTGCACTCCGTTATAGACTGTGGCTGATTTACCAATAATTCTAGTTGTCGGGGTACGGCAGCTGCTGTGCCAATAGCCACCAGTGTTGCCAACTTGGCATTTTTGTCATTGTTTCTATTGACTTTTCAGCTCCCTTAGTGACTTTTCTCCCAAAAAGCGCCTATCGACAAATCTAGTGACACTTCTGACATCGACTGACCAATCATAAACCTTTGTCAGTTTCTCACCCATGTCTCATTTCGAACTGCATCATTTGCCACCGCCATCTTACCACATTAACAGTCTGGAAGAATGTGTTGTAGTGAATGGAAAGTAAGTGATCTGCACAAACACTCTGATATCGGTGAAATCTTGACAGATTTTCAAATGGTTTGCTCTTTTAGAAATGTTTTTAATGTGACTGTAATTCTGTATAGTTTAAATTATGAATTTGCAGTTTTCTTTTCCAAAAACAAATTAATAATGCAGAGTAGTGGATCACTATAGTGTGAGTTATTCAGTTATATGATTTATAGGGCTGTAACGATACACCAATGTATCGATGTATTGCGATACAGGGGACATCATCATCAATATCATATCATGAGGTCCAATATCGATAATATCAATACAGTAAACGTGTTGTACCGATCACCACAAGGCGGGACATGTGCTTTAATATTGTATAAAAAATGTTTTTCGCTGAAAAAAAGACTCCGAACTGATGTGAAAGCGAATCAGTGGCTTTGTATCTGCAATATATTACTGTGATGAGCAACTACTATTGCATGTAAATGCTCTGCTGCTAAGTCGAGCTATCTGGCCCACCCCTTCAGGAAATGATGCCGGCGGCAGCGCCGCGATAAACAGCAAAACAGTAAATGAAGAAGAATACGAAGATGGCGGCAAACTCAAGCCTAAGTGTAAGTGGAATACATTTTACATTTTTTCACTAACGCAACAGTTTCTTTGTTTGATGCGAACCGGAAGAACGCCCCCGCGAATGGTCACCTACCATAGCGGCGGTGAGCGCACTTCTTTCAATAATTCGATTTTCGAAGTGACATGTAAACTGGGATACGGCTCTCGTCAGGGGACTAATCCTTAGTCCGACTTCTGCCAAAAGCTCGACTTAGGTGTGCATGTATACGTACTGACTGAAACTTTAACTTTCCTGTCCCCCCTGTGGGTCCAGGCAGAACTCATCCTGGTTGTGGTTCTGCTGGAGGTTTCTAAGACAGGTAATATTTTATTGATTGGATGTTTGTGGAAAAAGCCTTGAAATTACTTTTGTTATTAACTGGTGGTTTATAAAACTGAATTCAATTAATTAAATAAAATTAATTTCAGCCTTCGCTGTTCTTCGCAGCTTCCCCCCGGCTGCTGCCTCCTCTCCTCCATCCTCCTCAACGTTCCCCCGTCCGGTCCCTCGGGCTGGTTTCTCTGTCTGGTTCCTAGATCTGGTTCCTCGGGCTGGTTACACGGACTGGTTCCTCTGTTTGGTTGATTGGGCTGGTTGATCGGTTGCATTTCTTGGACTGGTTCTTCAGTCGGGTTACACAGACTGGTTCCTCGGGCTGGTTTTTTGGATGTTGACTCTTGTTTCTCTGCCACCACGCCTGCAGCCTGTGCTCCAGCCTTCTTTCTTTTCATTTGAGAGACTCTGTGGTGGTTTCTTGGTCCCAGTTCTCACAAATTATGACAAAAACTAATCGGTTTGTACCTTTCTATGGAGAACAACAGCATGAATCACATGTCTCTATCCTAGAAGACAAACAAGTAGTAGAAACTATGACAACTGTGATTGATAACTTATTAGAATGTATAACAATTGAAATATGTAATGAAAAAAGTAAAAATGTAATAATAAGCTGTATATACAGAGCACCAGGGTCTAGTGTTGATGCATTTTGTGAGGATCTCTGCTGCTGGTGGTGGTGAGTGGTACTAATTGTTTTGCAGGGCGTGGCAGCAGACGATCAGTGATGACAGGTGTGGATCATTACCCAGCTCAGGAGAGCTGGGTACTTAAGCGGAGGAGGAACAAGAGACAGACGCCAGTTTGTTCCACTACATTGCGTGGTACAGAGTGGCTAGTGATTTATTTACCAGAGTGTTTTCCGCAGTATTTAACCTGCCTTCTCTTCCTTATGTTTAGCCCGCTGTCCTGGAGCTCCTCTCCCGACAGCTTAACCTCCAGCGTGGATATCGAACCACTCATAGTGAGGATTGGCTCAAACCTGGAACGTACTCGAGCTCCGTTGCGGTGCTACGCGACCAGCTCTCTCCCTCTGGCTCCCTGTCTGTCTCTGGCTTCCTCTGGTCCACACCTTCCCGGTCACCGCTCTGCTGTCACCCCTGTCGCAGTCACGTCTGCGCACACAGCACCCGGACCCGGATCTCACACAACGAACACCAACAGCGTGGATCACCACCCCTGCGGCAGCATCCTCGGATCTCTCCTCAAACCCGGACGTCTAACACGAAACCGTGAGTTAAGCGAGCACGATCCCCGCACGCCGCAGCTGGTTCCTCCACCTGTCACTAACCTCTCTCTCTCTCATAACCCCAGGACCGTTCCTGTCCCGCACCAGGCCCGTCCTGAGTTTCTTCGTGCACATTTATTATTCACCTGTGTGTGTATTGGAGCACTGTATATAATAAACACTGTTACCACTGAACGCTGTTTCCTCGCTCTGTGTGTGTCTGGAGTTTGGGTCACTTTGGGAGCTCGAAAACAACCCCACCTGGTTCGAACCATGACANCATACATGGAACGTCATAACCAAGTGGCTGGCATAGTATACAGAAACATCTGTGTGGAGTACGGGCTGGAAACCCCAAGGTCAAAGTGGGAAACACCTCCAAAGGTGGTGGAGAACGACCGAGCAAAGATCCTGTGGGACTTCCAGATCCAGACAGACAGGATGGTAATGGTGAACCAACCAGACATTGTGGTGGTTGATAAAGAGCAGAGGAAAGCAGTTGTGGTGGATGTGGTGATACCAAGTGATGACAACATCAGGAAGAAGGAACATGAGAAACTTGAGAAATACCAAGGGCTCAGAGAGGAGCTAGAGAAGACTTGGAAGATGAAGGTGACAATAGTACCCGTGGTAATCGGAGCACTTGGGGCAGTAACCCCCAAACTGGAGGAATGGCTCCAGCAGATCCCTGGAAGAACCTCAGACCAGAACCCTCAAGCTCCCAGACCTCTGGTAGAGGACCCGAGCTTGGAACGGGAAAAAACACCACCCAGTGGCGAGAGGGGAATTTATATATATATATATGTATATATTTTGTGTGTTTGTGTGTCATCTCTTGGAAATGTGTACAATACATACACACAGAAATTATAGTTTTGTCTCATGGCATGATATAATATCACATTAATAATATTGGCAGCATCATTAGTTTAACTACACAGTCTACAGATGTTTGACATCATAATCCTATAACTTACAGTCATATACATAAACTAAACTGGTGATTTTTTTTAAAACAAATTTTGATAGATTACTCTGCCAGAAATTTTGAAAAATTTTGAAAATTCTAATGATAACATTGACTTTGAATAAGTTAAGTTTATAGTAGTTGTAATAAATTGTGGTAACATTGCTACTAAATTAGTCTAAATTTCCAATTTCCAATAAATTCACTTAAACCCTCTTAAAATATATGCTACAAGTTCTACAGCTACAAGAAATGTCACATCTTTAGTTTTTCCATATCGTTTGGTGCAATTATTAACAGCAGTGAGCCGGCATTTTGCCTTTTTCAAAATGGCGGCCTACTTCGGCCACTGTCTGCAATGGGATGTCTACTCTACTGACATTGGGTACGTGTGTGTGTGTAACTTGATGAAGAAGCTGTTATCTGAATCTGAAATCACTAAGAAGAAGCAGTGAATGAAGGAGGTTGAGGGTTTAAAGAGATTCTCTTCATCTTTTCATGTTGGTCTTCTCCCTCCATCTTATATCATGTCTGCAGCTTTTTTTCATATTGCGGCTTCGTATATTGTACATTCACTCTTTCCATTAGGAACTGCATGCAGTGACGTGATGCATACATTATGTAGATTACTGCAACATTTCCATCAGAGGGAAGGATTTTATGGGCTCTCAATGATTTTACCTCTGATTCCTGCAGTGAGACTGCAGTCCAGGTGGAACGTGTCTAAAAACCGCAGTCAGATTCCAAATCAAAAGAGGATTGAGTTTGTGGAGTTCCTCATTCAGAAACAAGTTCAATGCAAATGAACTAAGAATCAAAGAGAGGAAACAGGAACAAAGAACAGGAGAGAAGTGCTGAAGGGTGTTTGGAGGGTAGAGGAGGTGGAGATGAAGACAGGGAGGAGAAGAAAGGGGGAGGAGGCGAAGTGAGTGGAGAATAAGATGGGATGTTGTTAATGCTACAGTAAATTAATATTCGCATGAGGTCGTCCATCAGGAGGAGGATTCAGGTGACCCGTGAGAAACATGATAATGGAAGCTGTCATCAAGGAGGAGAGGAGAGGAGAGGAGAGGAGAGGAGAGGAGAGGAGAGGAGAGGAGAGGAGAGGAGAGGAGAGGAGAGGAGAGGAGAGGAGAGGAGAGGAGAGGAGAGGAGAGGAGAGGAGAGGAGAGGAGAGGAGAGGAGAGGAGAGGAGAGGAGAGGAGAGGAGAGGAGAGACTCAATAGCTACGTCTACATGGGCACCTTTAATCAGAATAAACGCCCAATCAGAACAAAAATACGTCATGTAAACATGTCAATCAGAATGTTTTGATCCGATGCAGCCTGATCAGAATGAAATTTACTTCCGATCTAGAGGGGTGGTTTTGTCCGATCTTCATTCAGATAGACGTGCATGTACACACCCATTCAGAATGAAGGGGTGAAAAAAGCCCACTGCGCATGCGTACAACTTCAGCGTGACGTCTTTCCGCTTTCGCAGATCCAAGTAGAAAACATAGCGGGAAGTAAACAGAAGTGGTCTGCTGGTGCAGTCATCCTGTCATCCTGCTCTCCTCTCCTGTGGAGGAGGAGCAGTAGCAATATGTATTCAGCCGCTAGCTTGGTTAATGCGACCAGTAAAAACCCAAACATAAAGGTAATCACCTGCAGAAGGTCCATATTGGGGATAACGTGAGTCAGCTCGAGCACACGATGGGGCGGGAAAGACGTGCAGAAAGGACGGAGTTTGTTTACTTTTTTTTCTTCCCCCGTAAAGACAACTCGCTGTGCGCATGCTCAACTCATTTAACCTGATTGAGTGCTTGGTGCATGTGTACTCATGGCATGATCAGATCATTTCAGTTACTGTCCATGTAAACAGGGATTTGGGAATTCAGATCGACCAAGATTTTAATCAGATTGGAGAAATTTGGTGCATGTAAACGTAGCTAGTGTGATGCTTTTATTGTGAAAAAGAACTGGACCAGAAGAGAGCGAAGCATGTGTGTGAAACAGACCAGAAAGGACACATGGTAGCAGTGTTGACTATTTAGCAACTTTGTCGCTACTTCTAACGACTTTTCAGGTCACCTTAGTGGCTTCCCCCCCAAAAGCGCCTAGCGACACTTCTGATCCGCCTTAGGTGCTCTATGTAGAGCTTTGTGGCCAGTATTTTGTGCAAATTAGAGCTGCTCAGAACGTGAATGATGTGAGCATGTGCACGCACATTCACGTAACATCAACTGACCAATCATAAACCTTTGTCAGTTTCTCACCCATGTGATGCGGGCGTGGCTCAGTGGATAGCATGGTCGTCTCCCAATTGGAAGGTTGGTGGATCAATCCCGGCCTCTACCAACGCATGTCAAGACATTGAACCCCGTGTTGCCCCCTGACTTACATATCGGGTTGTGTGAGTGTTAGCCCCTCCCTTCTCTCCCTGACTTGCATATCGGGTTGCGTGAGTGTTAGCCCCTCCCTTCTCCCCCTGACTTACATATCGGGTCGCGTGAGTGTTAGCCCCTCCCTTCTCCCCCTGACTTACATATCGGGTTGCGTGAGTGTTAGCCCCTCCCTTCTATGGGTGACTGTAAAACCTTGTAGTGTAAAAGCACTTTGAGTGGTTCGAATGACTAGAAAAGCGCTACACATTTACAGGACATTCATTTTGAACGGCATCACCGGCGGCCATCTTACCACAGTAAGATGCACTAACATGAACACTCTTATCTTGATAAAATCTTGATAGATTTTTTAATGGTTTGCTGTTTTACAAATGTTTCTAATGTGAATATAATTCTAGATAGTTTTAAATGTTGAAATTGCAGTTTTTCTTTTCGAAAAACAAATAATAATGCAGCATAGTGGATCACAGCTACTATAGTGCGACTTATAAAGTTATATGATTTACAATCAGTTTGGTTTGTTAGAAACATCCTGTGTTATGATGCAGAACATTTCAGGCTTTATTGATCAGTGAAGATGTCATACGTTATTGCAGCTTGTAGATGTTCACATCACTGTTGTTTCAAAATAAGATATTTTGGGTCAACTGTACTCAGTGCGGACTCAGGTTCGAGGAGAGAGGAGCAGATGGAGGAACGTGGTCTGGGAACTGCCATAAGCAGGGGAGATTCAGAAGTAGCTGCATGGAGACTGTCTTGGAAACGTCCCGGGTCTGAAAGAGACGGTCTTGAAACCGCCAGGAAGGAACCAGTCACGGGATGCAAGCCGTACTGGTCGGAAGGAGTCCAGGGAGGAGGATCACTGTGAACAGAGGAATCATCTGGTGTCCGCTCTTTGCTGCCGATCTCCTTAAATACCCCGCGCTGCTGATGAGAGATGACTCCCAGCTGATCCGCACCTGACAGCCACGCCCTGGAATGACAGCAGGTAAGGAAAAACAAACACACCCACACGCACACAGACCCTGACACCTGACAAGCTCACGTTTAACAGAACCAGTTTCTTTTATTTGGTTACTTCCTGTTAGCCGGATGCTAAGTTTAGCTCTTCCAATTAGAAAATTTAACAAACAAACAAACTGTTTTTTGCCCAAAATAAAGACTTTCATCCAAAACAAAGTCAAAACCAGTTAAAAGACATTTCAGTAAACTGAAAGGTGGAATGACTCTGGGACAGGTGAGCCACAGGTGTTGTAAAGTTTCCTTGACAGAAGACACAGTGACTTCCTGATCTATAGTCTATCCATGCCACATGTCTTCTTATCAGTCCAATTTATTAATCCATTTTCTAATGGTGTAAAACTTTAATCCAGTTCTTCTCCAGAGAGAGAGAATGAGGTGAACTGTTGACAAAAGGTTCGGATTTGTGTTTTTTCTCTGTTCCACTATTGAGCAGGAGAATGAAAATCCTGTTTTCTTTGTTTCCACTGATCCTAGAAATAAACAAATGACTGACAGAAGCTGCTGCCTTGAATGAGGCGAGAGTTAAAGTGCCAGCGAGGAGAAGACTTAAGTCTGTAATAATGAAAAATCAATTATTAATATATGATGATCTGAAAAACCCACCGAACTGATCATAGCTTTCATGAATGTGTTGTTGTAGATCTGGTTTATATAGATCCTGTTCAACCTCGATGTCTTTACGTTGTCATCTGTAACTTCCACCCATGTATCCTGTCTAACAGCTGGGTTCAACCTCCTCCAAACATCTGTCAGGTCATTTTCTTTAACAATATGAGATAAGTAATATGTCATTGTAAGATGTGGTACTGCTGTGTTTGTGTTGGAGGGATTGATGGTGAAGTTCCAGTCTCCACCCAGGATTAATACTGAAATGTTATTTAACTGTTGTAATTGATCCTGAAGTGACTGGAACGGCCAAAAACATCAATCTTTTGGATCTTTCAGCAGTTTGTCCTTCTGTGCTGCTGCACAGCATCAAGCAGCAGAAATCTTAGGATTTCACTGATAACTTGATCTGAAAGGGATTTGAGATTAAAGCTCACGCTGCCTGCAGATCTCTGACAGTCACATTGTTTTTAGAACTTTATACGTGCATGTTGAACATGTGGAGACATCTTTAATCATCTAGATTCTACTCAGATAAACTCTGTGCTGTGAGAAATGATCTGACAGTATGAACCAACTCCTTCATCATCTTCCAGCTTGTTTCCAGGCAGGAAGTCTCTCTGAGCTCTTTGTGTTTGTGTGAGGTCACCTCAGTGCTGCTGTCGCTGCCTCAGGACAAACACTGACTCACGCCTGCGGTGTCTCAGCTATGGAGACAAAACTCTGCAGCAGTTCCACGGCTTGTTGCGTTGTCTCACTCTGTCTGTCCTGTTATAACTAAAAGCAAATGCTTCAGCCTTTCCTCACAGAGCTTTAATTTTCCTCCTTTCAGCCAATGTCAACAAAGTCTCCTTTGAGTCTTCTTCTGTCTCTGTAGTTAAACACAGCAAGTATATTGGGAACTAAGCAAAACTTCCTCCGGGGGCCTCTGTTCATGAAGCCCATCAACCTCTCCCAACCACAGTACAACCCTCTGGATCTGGGTCCACAGCCGACCCTCTGGATCTGGGTCCACAGCCCACCCTCTGGATCTGGGTCCACAGCCGACCCTCTGGATCTGGGTCCACAGCCGACCCTCTGGATCTGGGCCCACAGCCGACCCTCTGGACTGGGCCCACAGCCGACCCTCTGGACTGGGCCCACAGCCGACCCTCTGGACTGGGTCCACAGCCGACCCTCTGGACTGGGTCCACAGCCGACCCTCTGGATCTGGGTCCACAGCCGACCCTCTGGATCTGGGTCCACAGCCGACCCTCTGGATCTGGGCCCACAGCCGACCCTCTGGATCTGGGCCCACAGCCGACCCTCTGGACTGGGTCCACAGCCGACCCTCTGGACTGGGTCCACAGCCGACCCTCTGGACTGGGCCCACAGCCGACCCTCTGGACTGGGCCCACAGCCGACCCTCTGGACTGGGCCCACAGCCGACCCTCTGGACTGGGTCCACAGCCGACCCTCTGGATCTGGGTCCACAGCCGACCCTCTGGATCTGGGTCCACAGCCGACCCTCTGGACTGGGTCCACAGCCGACCCTCTGGACTGGGTCCACAGCCGACCCTCTGGATCTGGGCCCACAGCCGACCCTCTGGATCTGGGTCCACAGCCGACCCTCTGGATCTGGGTCCACAGCCGACCCTCTGGACTGGGTGATGGACTTTTTAACCATCAGATTGTTGATCAGGCAGTGGAACAGTACCTCCAGAACAAGTATCATCAGTACAGGAACCCTGTAAATCCTGGTCCTGAGTTATGTGCTGTACTCACTCCTCACATGAGACTGATGTGGACCGGATCAGTGTAGAGGAGGCTGGCCTTGTTAGGTGAATTCAGTGGAGACTTGCTGAGAACGTTAGACAGCTAAAAATCCATGTAACAATGTCAGTGAATAAACTTGGCGTCAGAGAAAAACTTTAACCGGATCGATTTCTGAAGCTCTTTACTGTGAATCCATCATTCATGTGGTCACAGCTGGTCACAGCTGGTCACAGCTGGTCACAGCTGGGGCAAGCAGACTGAGGCTACTAACATTCAGACACAGGGTGGGTCAGGTGCCTTTCCATTGGACACATCAGCAGACTGACCAGGATGAAAGAAGAAGTCCTTGACTTGCTCCCTGAATAAAACTCAAAGATTGTTTATGAGTTGAGATAAAAACCAGCAGCAGGAGGAGAGTCTACTGATCCAAACTCTCTCACAGGTCGGTGTTCTGAGACTCTTTCACTAGTACAGATAACAATCGACCAATTACTCTCTAATTACTACAGATAACTGCTTCAATAAACTCCTCTGGTCCAATTTGGATTTAATTGTCTGAAATAGATTCTATTAGATGTTGCTGGTACAGAGAGACCAGTTAAAACAACAACACTGTATATTAGTGAGTCCCAACAGCTCACAACACACAGATAGCCATAAAATACACAGTTTCTACCTACATGTGGTCATGCTGTTGCAAATTTTACTCAAAAATATAATATTTCCTTTAAGCAAAACTCTCAGCTCAGAAAAACTTCTCTGTTGCAAAGATTTCTGAGGAGAAACTAGAAGTTCAGTCTCCGACTGAGAAACAAGGTTTTACATTGTGACAAACCTGCAAAACAATAATCAGAATAAAATGGATCAAAACACGTGTTCAATAATCAAAGTGCAGCTGAGCAGTCACATGACTACCTTTTAGAAAAGGATGTTTCAAAGAATGATACACAACCAAAGTTCATAACTTCATGCCTGAAGATAAACAATAATAAGAGGATGAATGTGCTACTCACTGGGTTGATGTTTCTGACTGATCCTTCACCTCAGTGAGGCGTCACAGGGACCTGAAAGCTCCTGAACTCTGTTGGTTCTGATTGGCTCTCTGGCAAGTGTCAGATGGAAGCTGAAAACACTTCCAAGCTGTCTGAAGACATTCACAGAACATTCAGACATTGAGCTTCTGGATCATCCAGCAGGTCTAATGATGGCTGACAGCTTCTTCTGTAATACTGCAGGAAGCAAACAGGATGATGAAGAGCAGTAAAGGAGCTGAGCAAGTGAGTGTGGACATGAGCTGCTCACTGATCTGTTTCCAAATCTAATGAAGCCTCAGTAAGTGTCCAATTAATCTGCTTGATGATAGCAGGATGAAATATGTATGAAGGTTCTTCAAACAGCTGTGTTTAAAAATTCTTTTCATCCTGACTGAGTGTGTTACCTCGAGGAATCTCTCAGTGAGGGAGTGGATCTGAGAAACGAGCCCAGTCCATTCCCGGATACATTCCGACTCATTTTAAAGACTCATAAACGGCCCCATTAACCACAACAGCTCCTCATCTCCAGAAATGTCCAAACTCCAGAAGACATGCAGAAGAAGAGCCAAATAACAAACACGTGCACACACACACAAGTAAACAGCACCTTGCTCTCAGCAATCCTTATTTCATCTGAAGCTTAGAAATAAAAGATGATCAGAAGTCTGTGAGTGTTCTGCTGGTTCCGCCGGGCTCACACTCATTCTGTGTGTCTCTTCATTACTGTGGCTGTACAAAATGCTCCAAAACTGTTGATTTCATTCTAAATATGCTTCAGAAAATGAATCAACAGGAAGTTAAAAGAAAAAAAGTTGAAGGATTTAATGCTGATTTTATCAGAGTTGAAGCATCCATCCATCCATCCATCCATCCATCCATCCATCCATCCATCCATCCATCCATCCATCCATCCATCCATCCATCCATCCATCCATCCATCCATCCATCCATCAACTTTATTTACAAAGCGCTGTAACATCCAATAAAATCACCAAAGTTGACACAAGAAAGAAGCACAATTCAATGAAAAAACAACAAAACAAAGTCATAAAAACAATAAAATTGATGCTGGTTAAAATAAAATCAAGTAAGAGTTGCATCAAAAGCCAACGAGTAAAAAAGGGTCTTTAAACGAGTTTTAAAAATGGGCAGTGATGGGCCTGTCGGATGTTTAGTGGTAGTGAGTTCAATAACTTTTTCTTAAATGATAAAAACTGACTGTTGCTTTTATTTGAACATCGAGCTTAAAATCACTGTCCATTTTAAAACCAAGATTAGAAACAGTGTGTTTGACATGCTGCTAGGGACTAGGGATTTTACTAATTCATATTAATCAATATTCCATTTGTGCCCACTTGCCATTTTTCCACACACATCTGGATACTCAAACTTCTGGTCATTAAGCCTCAAATATGTTTATTTACTGAGTCTTGCTGCGCAATTTTTAACCCTATATGCATGTTCATTAACAGGAAGTGATAAAACGCAGGAACAAGAGTGTAAACAAAGTGATTAGAACCAGAACCAGAATCTGTGGTTTCTGAGTGTTTGTCTCTTTCTGGAGGAGAAATGGACGCAGGAGAAGAGACGATGTGTCCAGAGTTAACTGTAACTGGATAAAATTCAAGAAGAAAACAAGTTGTTCAGATTCACAGAACATGATGTTGACCCAGGAACATACACTGCTTCTCTCTCTGCCGTGTGTCAGGGACAGGACAGAGATGCTGTGGACAATCTGCAAATGAGGGACAAAGAGGCAGCGTCCATGTTAAACTAGCTTTTAACTCGACTTTGGAACATAAATTGTAATTCCGTTGAGCTGTGTGTATTTTCCTTCAGGGTAAAGTCTGAGTTTGTTTTTCACTCCAGCATTTGTCTGATCCCAGCACACTTTGGGAATTCTGAAAACCTCCATCATACCTGATCAAATTGACTTTTCCTTCCATCATCCTGGCTGTAGTTTGACTGATTGAAGTCCATCATCGTACGGTTTTACAACATACGAGAGACTTTGATCCTCTCATCTTCCTTCTGTATTTAAGATCTCCCTCTGTTTTTATTCCCTGAGTTCTGCTCCATAAACTTCCACATGCTCCTGCATTTCCTGTCAGCATGTTTGTCTACAGGAAGCTTTGTGCACATTATGCTTTAATTTCCATGGAAATAGGCTGCTGGTGTGAGGAGGGGGGGGGGGGGGGTTTTA
>SSNP01000071.1:2461070-2518570 GCA_006937955.1 Pachypanchax playfairii
GGGGGGGGGGGGGGGGGGGGGGGGGGGGGGGGGTCTTACAGAGAGATGCCAACTGGAATTTACCAGCCACATGTATACACACACATTCCCTCTCTCGTTCTCTCACACACACTGCCTTCTTGCTTCTTACATGCTGGATGTTGAAAACATGGAAAACATCAGCGTGTCCTGAGATTATTAAAAACATCCAGTTTTCCTAACATGAAAATAATGAGGCCTTTAGAAGAACTGCCTCATCTGTGAGCCCAGAGGGAGAACGGGTCTCTGAAAGTGGTGCTGATGAAACAGCCATGACAGAATGACGTCTCCTAAACTGTGCTTAATTTCAAGTGGCTCAATGAGAACCATTTCCAATATCTTCCCTGCACCTGGGTCCTCTGTTTTCCCACTGAAATTACTCTGAGTCTGGCTCGCAGGCATGCAAAGCACCCCCCTGCAGCTTCACTCATAATCACAGAGGCAAACATAAAGACATCTGAGCCTGGGGGGGGGGGGTCATTACTGCCCAGTATCACATCCTGCTGTGGGGATGATAAAAACTCAGGTTAGCAGAAGTAAAGGTGCAAGGTGGAGGACGGAGGAACGGCTGACGAGTAGGAAATGACTAAGTGTAACATGACTTTAATATTCATGAAGTGCAATCAGACAAGCATGTTGCCTTAATGTGCAGAAAGAAGAGAGGAGAGCAGATGTGTGCATGTATGTGAGAAACAAGTGGAACCTCAGAGGACCAATCACAGTCATAGATCAGGAAGGAAAAGCAGGTACATTTTAACTGGACCAATTAAAGTCTGAAAGGATCCGACTCGCAGGAGTGAAGCTAAACTTCTTTCTTTAAAAATGTTTTTTCCTTGTTGCTCATCTCTTGTGACTGGATTCTCCCATTTTTTAGACACCAACTCCCCGAGACCCTGAACAGGAATCAGTGGGTTTAGATAATGACTAACTTTCTGATTGTTTCAAATAAAAGGTATCATATCATATATCATATATCATATCATCAGGATTGCAGTCTGAGAGGTTCTGGTCAGAAACCACGAGGTCAAGTTACAGAAAACAAAGTGACGCGTTGTTCTTTATGAAAACAAATATCAACATGAGGCTGTGAATTTAAATCTCTACGTAGATGGAGCACAGATACATTGATGTCACTAGTTGGATATGAGTCTTTTAATCTTAATAACACCTACAAACTACAGATTAATGATGCTGTAGGAAGTAAACAAACTGGTTTTATTAGAGATACATAAACTGTTCAACACGAGTCCCAGTTAGTCTGCAAAAGAACTAAAAGAACTGGAAACTTTTCCTTCTCCAGCAAATGTCTCTGATGATTAAGATGTCATTTCTAAATGTTAACAAATGCTCCACTTCAGTGTGGCAGCTGACAATAAAGATGATTTGTTTGATCCAGCCCTTCTAACACAAAGCTCCATCCATACAGAGAATACTGAGGTAATAACCACGCAGCATCGTTACCACAGATTAATAGGCCTTTTCATACACTCATTAAACTGCAGGCTGAAATATAGATGACAGTTGTCAGCGCAGATAGTGTCCCATTCTGTTACAGGAAGCTTTCAAGCTCATCAGGGTGCCAGAATTATAGGTGCCACTGGTGCTATCAAGAGCTAACAACATCCTGTGGCATTTACACTTCAGTGCTCTTTAAACTGTGATCAGTGAGAGTGTGCACGCTGGCAGCAGTTCCCCTCAACGCACCACCAAACACACTCATTAATACAGCACAAGCAGAACAACAATCTTAAATCACTTGTTAACACTTTATTAGGATTTTGATTCATTTGGCAGCTGACAGTCCTGCAACTAAATCAGAATCAGTCTTTTACCAACTTTCATTTGCACAATACAAATAATTCATTTTGTTAAACAGCAGAGAATAAATCACAGTAGGAATGACATCAACATAAGAACTGAGCAAAAGTCCATGAATTTCTCAAAAAACTGGTATGTGATTGTTTATATAACACATATACAGAGATCTACTGGTCCTTATTCAACAGGCCAGTAGCAGAGGGGAAGAACCTGGTCCTGTGTCAGGAGGTCCTGGTCCTGATGGACTGAAGTCTTTATCCAGAAGGGAGAGTTGAAAAGATTTTATGTCCAGGATGAGATTCAGCTAGAATCTGTCCTGCAAGCTTAAGAGTCTTGGAGGTGTTCAGGTCCTGGAGGTGTAAAGGTCCTGGAAGTGTACAGGTCCTGGAGGTGTACAGGTCCCGGAGGTGTAAAGGTCCTGGAGGTGTACGGGTCCCGGAGGTGTACGGGTCCTGGAGGTGTACGGGTCCTGGAGGTGTACGGGTCCTGGAGGTGTACGGGTCCTGGAGGTGTACGGGTCCTGGAGGTTGGAAGGAAGATATTCCATGGCTTCTTTTTCTTTGTTCGTCTGCAATCCTGCTGCTGAAGCGAGAGCTTTGACTTGTTGGTGTTTCATGTCAGAAAAAGCAGCTGCACTAATCAGAAGGAAAGTTTACTAAAGCTGCATCTGTACAGCACTTTCACGAATCTGAGTCCCCCCCCCCCTTTACAGTTTGGGGAGAGGCCTCTGGCTTCACTTCATAGAAGTTTCCTTCTGGTCATCTTGATGGAGGTAACAGCTGGCAGGCAGCACACTGTCACAGGCTTCAATCCAGCAGAGATTTAAAAGCAGATTAAATGTAGTTGATATCCAGTGACAGACTCTATTGTGAAACATTCTTATTCTTCTGGTAATGAGAGGATGTGCAAAAATATTTAGAATTTGCCAGAAAACATTTACATCCCTCTGTGTTCCTGTGATTTACTTTAAAATGGATCATTTGTTGTTTCTGCTAACAGGCGTTTGAATGACTGAATGTGACATCACCAACACAGTGAGTTAAACATGAGAGCTGTGTTTCAGAAGCTGCTGCTGAATGAACAGAGTTGGTTTCTGTACTGCTGGAAAGAAAGTGATTCTAAAACGCAAAAAAAATTCATCCACCCACCAAGAACACTGCACCCAGTCAGACAGTGAAATATATTAAAATTATGATAAAAATACATTAGCTGATCATTTTAAAGAGCAACTCTTCAAATTCAAATCAATTTAAAACTACTTTATAAACCCCTGAAGGTAAATGAGCTGTTCTAGTAACTCAGTGTTTCTTCAGAGAGTCATTCTAGAGGGTTCTAACTGTGGACAGAAGGTTCTCCTGTAGAGGGTTCTAGCTGTGGACGGAAGGTTCTCCTGTAGAGGGTTCTAGCTGTGGACGGAAGGTTCTCCTGTAGAGGGTTCTAGCTGTGGACAGGAAGGTTCTCCTGTAGAGGGTTCTAGCTGTGGACAGGAAGGTTCTCCTGTAGAGGGTTCTAGCTGTGGACGGAAGATTCTCCTGTAGAGGGTTCTAGATGTGGACAGAAGGTTCTCCTGTAGAGGGTTCTAGCTGTGGACGGAAGGTTCTCCTGTAGAGGGTTCTAACTGTGGACAGAAGGTTCTCCTGTAGAGGGTTCTAGCTGTGGACGGAAGATTCTCCTGTAGAGGGTTCTAGATGTGGACAGGAAGGATCTCCTGTAGAGGGTTCTAGATGTGGACAGGAAGGATCTCCTGTAGAGGGTTCTAGATGTGGACGGGAAGGATCTCCTGTAGAGGGTTCTTGTTGTGGACAGGAAGGATCTCCTGTAGAGGGTTCTAGCTGTAGACAGGAAGGTTCTCCTGTAGAGGGTTCTAGCTGTGGACGGGAGGTTCTCCTGTAGAGGGTTCTAACTGTGGACAGAAGGTTCTCCTGTAGAGGGTTCTAGCTGTGGACGGAAGATTCTCCTGTAGAGGGTTCTAGATGTGGACAGGAAGGATCTCCTGTAGAGGGTTCTAGCTGTAGACAGGAAGGTTCTCCTGTAGAGGGTTCTAGCTGTGGACGGAAGATTCTCCTGTAGAGGGTTCTAGATGTGGACAGGAAGGATCTCCTGTAGAGGGTTCTAGATGTGGACGGGAAGGATCTCCTGTAGAGGGTTCTAGCTGTGGACAGGAAGGATCTCCTGTAGAGGGTTCTAGCTGTAGACAGGAAGGTTCTCCTGTAGAGGGTTCTAGCTGTGGACAGAAGGTTCTCCTGTAGAGGGTTCTAGCTGTGGACGGAAGGTTCTCCTGTAGAGGGTTCTAGCTGTAGACAGGAAGGATCTCCTGTAGAGGGTTCTAGCTGTAGACAGGAAGGATCTCCTGTAGAGGGTTCTAGCTGTCGACCGGAAGGTTCTCCTGTAGAGGGTTCTAGATGTGGACGGGAAGGATCTCCTGTAGAGGGTTCTAGCTGTGGACAGGAAGGATCTCCTGTAGAGGGTTCTAGCTGTAGACAGGAAGGATCTCCTGTAGAGGGTTCTAGATGTGGACAGGAAGGATCTCCTGTAGAGGGTTCTAGATGTGGACGGGAAGGATCTCCTGTAGAGGGTTCTAGCTGTGGACAGGAAGGTTCTCCTGTAGAGGGTTCTAGCTGTGGACAGGAAGGTTCTCCTGTAGAGGGTTCTAGCTGTGGACGGGAAGTATCTCCTGTAGAGGGTTCTAGCTGTAAACAGGAAGGATCTCCTGTAGTGGGTTCTAACTGTGGACAGAAGGTTCTCCTGTAGAGGGTTCTAGCTGTGGACGGAAGGTTCTCCTGTAGAGGGTTCTAGCTGTGGACAGGAAGGTTCTCCTGTAGAGGGTTCTAGATGTGGACAGGAAGGATCTCCTGTAGAGGGTTCTAGCTGTAGACAGGAAGGTTCTCCTGTAGAGGGTTCTAGCTGTGGACAGAAGGTTCTCCTGTAGAGGGTTCTAGCTGTGGACAGAAGGTTCTCCTGTAGAGGGTTCTAGCTGTAGACAGGAAGGATCTCCTGTAGAGGGTTCTAACTGTGGACGGAAGGTTCTCCTGTAGAGGGTTCTAACTGTGGACAGAAGGTTCTCCTGTAGAGGGTTCTAGCTGTGGACGGAAGATTCTCCTGTAGAGGGTTCTAGATGTGGACAGGAAGGATCTCCTGTAGAGGTTTCTAGCTGTAGACAGGACGGATCTCCTGTAGAGGGTTCTAACTGTAGACAGGAAGGATCTCCTGTAGAGGGTTCTAGCTGTGGACAGAAGGTTCTCCTGTAGAGGGTTCTAGCTGTAGACAGGAAGGTTCTCCTGTAGAGGGTTCTAGATGTGGACAGGAAGGATCTCCTGTAGAGGGTTCTAGCTGTAGACAGGAAGGTTCTCCTGTAGAGGGTTCTAGCTGTGGACAGGAAGGTTCTCCTGTAGAGGGTTCTAACTGTGGACAGGAAGGTTCTCCTGTAGAGGGTTCTAGCTGTAGACAGGAAGGTTCTCCTGTAGAGGGTTCTAGCTGTGGACAGGAAGGTTCTCCTGTAGAGTGTTCTAGCTGTGGACGGAAGGTTCTCCTGTAGAGGGTTCTAACTGTAGACAGGAAGGATCTCCTGTAGAGGGTTCTAACTGTGGACAGAAGGTTCTCCTGTAGAGGGTTCTAGATGTGGACAGGAAGGATCTCCTGTAGAGGGTTCTAACTGTGGACGGAAGATTCTCCTGTAGAGGGTTCTAGATGTGGACGGGAAGGATCTCCTGTAGAGGGTTCTAGCTGTGGACAGGAAGGATCTCCTGTAGAGGGTTCTAGCTGTAGACAGGAAGGTCTCCTGTAGAGGGTTCTAGAGTTGGACAGGAAGGATCTCCTGTAGAGGGTTCGAGCGGTGGACAGGAAGGTTCTCCTGTAGAGGGTTCTAGCTGTGACGGGAAGGATCTCCTGTAGAGGGTTCTAACTGTGGACGGAAGGTTCTCCTGTAGAGGGTTCTAGCTGTGGACAGGAAGGATCTCCTGTAGAGGGTTCTAGATGTGGACGGGAAGGATCTCCTGTAGAGGGTTCTAGCTGTGGACAGGAAGGATCTCCTGTAGAGGGTTCTAGCTGTGGCCAGGAGGGTTCTCCTGTAGAGGGTTCTAGCTGTGGCCGGGAAGGATCTCCTGTAGAGGGTTCTAGCTGTAGACGGGAAGGATCTCCTGTAGAGGGTTCTAGCTGTGGACAGGAAGGTTCTCCTGTAGAGGGTTCTAACTGTGGACAGGAAGGTTCTCCTGTAGAGGGTTCTAGCTGTAGACAGGAAGGATCTCCTGTAGAAGGTTCTAGCTGTGGACGGAAGGTTCTCCTGTAGAGGGTTCTAACTGTGGACGGAAGGTTCTCCTGTAGAGGGTTCTAGATGTGGACGGGAAGGATCTCCTGTAGAGGGTTCTAACTGTGGACGGAAGGTTCTCCTGTAGAGGGTTCTAGCTGTGGACGGGAAGGATCTCCTGTAGAGGGTTCTAGCTGTAGACAGGAAGGTTCTCCTGTAGAGGGTTCTAGATGTGGACAGGAAGGATCTCCTGTAGAGGGTTCTAGATGTGGACGGGAAGGATCTCCTGTAGAGGGTTCTAGCTGTGGACAGGAAGGATCTCCTGTAGAGGGTTCTAGCTGTAGACAGGAAGGATCTCCTGTAGAGGGTTCTAGCTGTGGACGGGAAGGATCTCCTGTAGAGGGTTCTAGCTGTGGACAGGAAGGATCTCCTGTAGAGGGTTCTAGCTGTAGACAGGAAGGTTCTCCTGTAGAGGGTTCTAACTGTGGACGGAAGGTTCTCCTGTAGAGGGTTCTAACTGTGGACGGAAGGTTCTCCTGTAGAGGGTTCTAGCTGTGGACAGGAAGGTTCTCCTGTAGAGGGTTCTAGCTGTAGACAGGAAGGATCTCCTGTAGAGGGTTCTAGCTGTGGACAGGAAGGTTCTCCTGTAGAGGGTTCTAGCTGTGGACAGGAAGGTTCTCCTGTAGAGGGTTCTAGCTGTGGACGGAAGGTTCTCCTGTAGAGGGTTCTAGCTGTGGACGGAAGGTTCTCCTGTAGAGGGTTCTAGCTGTAGACGGGAAGGGTCTCCTGTAGAGGGTTCTAGCTGTGTACGGGAAGGATCTCCTGTAGAGGGTTCTAGCTGTAGACAGGAAGGATCTCCTGTAGAGGGTTCTAGCTGTGGACAGGAAGGATCTCCTGTAGAGGGTTCTAGCTGTAGACAGGAAGGTTCTCCTGTAGAGGGTTCTAGATGTGGACAGGAAGGATCTCCTGTAGAGGGTTCTAACTGTGGACGGAAGGTTCTCCTGTAGAGGGTTCTAGCTGTGTACGGGAAGGATCTCCTGTAGAGGGTTCTAGCTGTAGACAGGAAGGTTCTCCTGTAGAGGGTTCTAGCTGTGGACAGAAGGTTCTCCTGTAGAGGGTTCTAGCTGTGGACGGAAGGTTCTCCTGTAGAGGGTTCTAGCTGTAGACAGGAAGGATCTCCTGTAGAGGGTTCTAACTGTAGACAGGAAGGATCTCCTGTAGAGGGTTCTAACTGTGGACAGAAGGTTCTCCTGTAGAGGGTTCTAGATGTGGACAGGAAGGATCTCCTGTAGAGGGTTCTAGATGTGGACAGGAAGGATCTCCTGTAGAGGGTTCTAGCTGTAGACAGGAAGGTTCTCCTGTAGAGGGTTCTAGCTGTGGACAGGAAGGTTCTCCTGTAGAGGGTTCTAACTGTGGACAGGAAGGTTCTCCTGTAGAGGGTTCTAGCTGTAGACAGGAAGGATCTCCTGTAGAAGGTTCTAGCTGTGGACGGAAGGTTCTCCTGTAGAGGGTTCTAACTGTGGACGGAAGGTTCTCCTGTAGAGGGTTCTAGCTGTGGACAGGAAGGTTCTCCTGTAGAGGGTTCTAACTGTGGACGGAAGGTTCTCCTGTAGAGGGTTCTAACTGTAGACAGGAAGGTTCTCCTGTAGAGGGTTCTAGATGTGGACAGGAAGGATCTCCTGTAGAGGGTTCTAGCTGTAGACAGGAAGGTTCTCCTGTAGAGGGTTCTAACTGTGGACAGAAGGTTCTCCTGTAGAGGGTTCTAGATGTGGACAGGAAGGATCTCCTGTAGAGGGTTCTAACTGTGGACGGAAGATTCTCCTGTAGAGGGTTCTAGATGTGGACAGGAAGGATCTCCTGTAGAGGGTTCTAGATGTGGACGGGAAGGATCTCCTGTAGAGGGTTCTAGCTGTGGACAGGAAGGATCTCCTGTAGAGGGTTCTAGCTGTGGACGGGAGGTTCTCCTGTAGAGGGTTCTAACTGTGGACGGAAGGTTCTCCTGTAGAGGGTTCTAGCTGTGGACAGGAAGGATCTCCTGTAGAGGGTTCTAGCTGTAGACAGGAAGGTTCTCCTGTAGAGGGTTCTAGCTGTGGACGGAAGATTCTCCTGTAGAGGGTTCTAGATGTGGACAGGAAGGATCTCCTGTAGAGGGTTCTAGATGTGGACGGGAAGGATCTCCTGTAGAGGGTTCTAGCTGTGGACAGGAAGGATCTCCTGTAGAGGGTTCTAACTGTGGACAGAAGGTTCTCCTGTAGGGGGTTCTAGCTGTGAACGGAAGGTTCTCCTGTAGAGGGTTCTAACTGTGGACAGAAGGTTCTCCTGTAGAGGGTTTCAGCTGTAGACAGGAAGGATCTCCTGTAGAGGGTTCTAGCTGTAGAGAGGAAGGATCTCCTGTAGAGGGTTCTAGTTGTGGACGGAAGGTTCTCCTGTAGAGGGTTCTAGCTGTGGACAGAAGGTTCTCCTGTAGAGGGTTCTAGCTGTAGACAGGAAGGTTCTCCTGTAGAGGGTTCTAGCTGTGGACGGAAGGTTCTCCTGTAGAGGGTTCTAGCTGTGGACGGAAGGTTCTCCTGTAGAGGGTTCTAGCTGTAGACGGGAAGGATCTCCTGTAGAGGGTTCTAGCTGTGGACGGGAAGGATCTCCTGTAGAGGGTTCTAGCTGTGTACGGGAAGGATCTCCTGTAGAGGGTTCTAGCTGTAGACAGGAAGGTTCTCCTGTAGAGGGTTCTAGATGTGGACAGGAAGGATCTCCTGTAGAGGGTTCTAACTGTGGACGGAAGGTTCTCCTGTAGAGGGTTCTAGCTGTGGACAGAAGGTTCTCCTGTAGAGGGTTCTAGCTGTAGACAGGAAGGTTCTCCTGTAGAGGGTTCTAGATGTGGACAGGAAGGATCTCCTGTAGAGGGTTCTAGATGTGGACAGGAAGGATCTCCTGTAGAGGGTTCTAACTGTGGACGGAAGGTTCTCCTGTAGAGGGTTCTAGCTGTGGACGGAAGGTTCTCCTGTAGAGGGTTCTAACTGTGGACAGAAGGTTCTCCTGTAGAGGGTTCTAACTGTGGACAGAAGGTTCTCCTGTAGAGGGTTCTAACTGTGGACAGAAGGTTCTCCTGTAGAGGGTTCTAACTGTGGACAGAAGGTTCTCCTGTAGAGGGTTCTAGCTGTGGACGGGAAGGATCTCCTGTAGAGGGTTCTAGCTGTGGACGGGAAGGATCTCCTGTAGAGGGTTCTAGCTGTGGACGGGAAGGATCTCCTGTAGAGGGTTCTAGCTGTGGACAGGAAGGATCTCCTGTAGAGGGTTCTAGCCGTGGACAGGAAGGATCTCCTGTAACGGTCTGTGCTGCAGCGGATCTGAAGAATCTTCTGACTGAAGACACTCTGTTGTTGAGTTACTGTGTTCTGAAGAGGACGATGAAGGTTCTCCATCATGTTCTTCATCCTCCTTTGGACAATCAACTCAAGAGGAGTTGTTGTTCAGCTTCTTTAAATCACAGCTACAGAGTGAAAATGAATGGTGAGAGTACAGTCCCCTGTGGTGCTCCTGTGCTGCTGATCACCTGCTCACAATCCTTCAGTCACAAACTGTGGTCTGTTTGTCAGGTAGTTCTTAATCCATCTGTGTCTTCTGGAGGTTTTTTACACAGAAAACAACTAAGAAGCACTCAAAGATAAAAAAAAACTTCTGGTAATATCACAGAGCTGCTCCAACAAGCTTCTACTGTGTTATAAATTAATTCCTGAGATGTTGCAAATGAACAGAACCTGTTTTTATTTTGGTCTTTATGCTGATTGCAACTCGTCTCACTCTCTCCTACTGCTGCAGCACCAAACACTCAGAGAGCCCGGCGATCGATGTGCAGAATAAATTCTAGCTTTCACTTCCTGCTGGCTCTGTGGGGGAGACAGGATGGAGGGCGTGCACACACACATGCGCGCACAGACACACCAGAGGGCAATACAGTTGACATGTCGGCATGCTGCAGGCTGGAACCTCCTGTGGGGAGACCTTAAAGTGTCATTACGTTTCTGTGTAGCAGACACCACCTGCCTGGCTGCCATTCAACATCTTACCAACAAACTGCACCGCCTCACATTTAAAACAGACGTTTCTGGGCAGATTTTTTCTCTTTTGTGACCAGTAAAATACAAAAACAGAAAATTAATTTCACATTTTCAGGAAAACGAAAGTCTTCATCACAAGGTTTGCTCAGTTACATTACAGCACATGAAAATACAAACTGGTTTTGTTCTTGCAGCCTGCAGCACATGAACAAACAACATCAGTGAGATAAAATTTCAACTGCAGAATGTCTGACAGGAACTTAAAAATGACAAAGATCAATGCAGTTTTTAAATCTTCCAAAATATACTTTTTTAAGATTTTGTGTAGCATGTATATAAATAATCTGCTGTCATGATCACTGTAGGCCAGACCCAAACGCTGAAACCAGTTCACATGTAAAAGAGGTTATTAGAGTAAAACTGGGGAACCCTATGGTTCTTGGTTGTGTCATGGTCTTGGCTGATGGGTCTCCAGGTCCAGTGTCTATGCCAGCGGAGGTCCAGGATGAGGGGTTCCAGTTCTTGTTTCTGTGTTGAACGAGGTTCCAGTTGTCAGGTCTCCCGCTCCTGTTCCTTTCAAGTTCCACCTCAAGTGTCCTCGTTCTGACATTCTCCTGAGGGTCTCCAGCCTGAGTCTGGTTCCCCAGACGCCACCAGTCATCCAGACTTCCAGACACTTTCCTGACTCAGCCTGTCCGGCTCCAGAACGTCTTTTTAGTTGTGTTTGAAGATCTCTGTGTTTTGCATTAAAACATTCCTTCATGTCGTCTCTGTGCATTCCAGTCCAGCTAAAACCAAAACATAGTGACATTTAATGCAACACAAAGAACCTGAAAGCTGCACAGTGGCGTTGGTTCCCAGTAGTCTCATAGTGACTTTACATGACTGTGTTTGTGTCTCTCTTCTTTACTCGGCTGCCTTGTTTCTCCTTGAGCACCAAAATCATCTCCTTCCTCAGACTTTGATCTTAACAGCCATTAGCTAGAATAATTCCCAACATGGCCAACAAGAAGCCGTGGAGATGCATGGAGATCCCCCCCAATGGAATACCTCCTCACATGGCTGCTCTTTATATGAGATATTTAAAAATAACAAAAGTAGAAGCTGAACATTTAAATCAGCTTCTACAATATATGAAAACAAAATGGAACAAAACCCTCCAGATAAAGTAGAACCTTTTAAGAATCATTTTAACTAATTACTTGTTAATTAAATGATCAGATTTTGTAGTTAAATGTTGTGTAAACAGATGTCATATAGAGACATGAGCATCAGTTCTGGCGTCTTGTTGTCTCTGGCTCATTTTGACCCAGATTGCTGGTACCTTGTTTCATCTGATCAAGGTTCAGTTTTGGAGGTTTTCACACAAACAGAGTTACCGCATGTCCATCAGCAGGAAAACAACAAGTTCATTTGAATTGGTTGTTTGTATTTGCTGTAACAATAAAACATATTTGTGGTCCAGTGAAACTTCGAGAGGTACTTCATGATATTAGTGAAACTTTTCAGTGTGCAGAGGAGTCACCGAGAGGAAGAGCAGCCAGGAAAGCTGAAGTCATATTATATAGAAACCTACAAAGTGAGCTGAGTTTAGTGGTGTTGCATCATCAGTGTGGGCTGCCCTCGTCTTCACTCTGTGTTTATGCAGCTGCTCATCAGATATGCAGCAGCCCTCTTATCATATTGTGTTTCTTCAGGCTGTGAGTGGGTTCGCTCAAACTTTCTCCAAACTATTCGATTGGAACAGAACTGAAACTTTGAGTCCTCGAGACTTGTTGGCCTCTCTGTGAACTCTAAATACTGAAATCCCTTTTCTGCAGAGTGGAAAAAAGGAACAAACAGAAGGAAGGCAACACGGGTGGGAGAAGAAGAGGAGGAGGAAGACTCGCTCAGCTGTCTTAGATAAGATAAGCTCATATAGCTGAAAATCTCCCTGGATGTTCTTTAATAGGGTGCATAAGTAGATATAAATACCTGAACAGGTGAAAATCTACATTTATAACAAAGGGAAGCAGACACCGTTCTGCGATGAAGAGGATGGCAGCCTGAAGGGGTCTTTTTATTTACAGATGTATATTATCTGTTTGTTTTTCACTCAAAAAAGTTAAAGTCAGAACAAAAGAAAAGACTGATGTTCCTGAAATCCTGTCTGTCTCCAGCTGATGTCCTCCTGCAGGACAAAAAGACTCCTATATTATTCATGATTATATATTGTTGTTGGTTGATGCAGAATGCATCTTCCTCTGCAAACCTCATGTACAATTCATCAGGACTAAACTACAAGATACTATCAGGTTACTTCAGTCTTATCATATTCAGTTAGAATTTATGTGCAGGGTAGTGAAGAAAATAATAACCTTTTGGACTTGATCTTTGGTGGAAGTTCCAAGTTTCACTGCTTTCATTTAACCCAAATTAGTTGAGAATGTTTCTTTGTAAAAAGTCCAAAAAAATCTGTTGGTCTTATTTTATTTTTTACTTTTTCTTCTTTCACAAAAAGAATTTGACCTGATTACATCTTATACCTGTAGACAAGTGACACGCCCCGATTGTATCCTGTAATATACTATAACGTCCGTCCGTCCGTCCATCCATCCATCCATCCATCCATCTATTCGTCCGTCCAACCATTCATCCATCTATCTATTCGTCCGTCCATCCATCCATCCAACATCTGTCCGTCCATCCATCTATCTATTCGTCCATCCATCCATCTATTCGTCCATCCATCCGTCCTTCCGTCCATCACTCCATCCTTCCGTCCATCCATCCATCCATCTATTCATCCATCTATTCATCCATCCGTCCATCCATCTGTCCGTCCGTCTGTCCGTCCACCCATCCTTCCGTCTGTCCATCCGTCGGTCCAACATCCATCCATTCGTTCGTAAATCCATCCGTCCATCCATCCGTCCGTCCGTCCATCCGTCTGTCCATCCGTCCGTCCAACATCCATCCATTCGTTCGTAAATCCATCCGTCCGTCCGTCCGTCCGTCCGTCCATCTGTTCCTAAAAACCTGATTTTCATGAATAAATACTGAACTAATAAGGAGATTAATTTCAATCTGATTGTTGACAATGTTTCATGTTCAAAGAATCTGATAATATCTATACATTAAAAGGTGCTTGGTGGAGGTCTGGTGGAGGTCCGGTGGAGGCCTGATGGAGGTCCGGTGGAGGCCTGGTTGAGGTCCGGTGGAGGTCCGGTGGAGGTCTGGTGGAGGTCTGGTGGAGGTCTGGTGGAGGTCCGGTGGAGGTCTGGTGGAGGCCTGGTTGAGGTCTGGTGGAGGTCTGGTGGAGGTCCGGTGGAGGTCCGGTGGAGGTCTGGTGGAGGTCTGGTGGAGGTCCGGTGGAGGCCTGGTTGAGGTCTGGTGGAGGTCCGGTGGAGGCCCGGTTGAGGTCCGGTGGAGGCCCGGTGGTGGAGGGCTGGTGGAGGTCCAGTGGAGGTCCGGTGGAGGTCTGGTGGAGGTCTGGTTGAGGTCTGGTGGAGGTCCGGTGGAGGTCTGGTGAAGGTGAGGTGGAGGTCAGGTGGAGGTCTGGTGGAGGTGAGGTGGAGGTCTGGTGGAGGTCTGGTGGAGGTCTGGTGGAGGTCAGGTGGATGTCTGGTGAAGGTGAGGTGGAGGTCAGGTGGATGTCTGGTGAAGGTGAGGTGGAGGTGAGGTGGAGGTCTGGTGAAGGTGAGGTGGAGGTCTGGTGGAGGTCCGGTGGAGGTCTGGTGGAGGCCTGGTTGAGGTCTGGTGGAGGTCCGGTGGAGGCCTGGTTGAGGTCTGGTGGAGGTCCGGTGGAGGCCCGGTTGAGGTCCGGTGGAGGCCCGGTGGTGGAGGTCTGGTGGAGGTCTGGTGGAGGTCCGGTGGAGGTCTGGTGGAGGCCTGGTTGAGGTCTGGTTGAGGTCAGGTGGAGGTCCGGTGGAGGTCTGGTGGAGGTCTGGTGGAGGTCTGGTGGAGGGCTGGTGGAGGTCGGGTGGAGGTCCGGTGGAGGTCTGGTGGAGGTCTGGTTGAGGTCTGGTGGAGGTCCGGTGGAGGCCCGGTGGTGGAGGTCTGGTGGAGGCCTGGTGGAGGTCTGGTGGAGGTCCGGTGGAGGCCTGGTTGAGGTCTGGTGGAGGTCCGGTGGAGGCCCGGTTGAGGTCCGGTGGAGGCCCGGTGGTGGAGGTCTAGTGGAGGTCCAGTGGAGGTCCGGTGGAGGTCTGGTGGAGGTCCGGTGGAGGTCTGGTGGAGGCCTGGTTGAGGTCTGGTGGAGGTCCGGTGGAGGTCTGGTGAAGGTGAGGTGGAGGTCTGGTGGAGGTCAGGTGGATGTCTGGTGAAGGTGAGGTGGAGGTCAGGTGGATGTCTGGTGAAGGTGAGGTGGAGGTCTGGTGGAGGTCAGGTGGAGGTCTGGTGGAGGTGTGGTGGAGGTGTGGTGGAGGTCTGGTGGAGGTCCGGTGGAGGTCTGGTGGAGGTCTGGTGGAGGTCAGGTGGAGGTCTGGTGAAGGTGAGGTGGAGGTCTGGTGGAGGCCTGGTTGAGGTCTGGTGGAGGTCCGGTGGAGGTCTGGTGAAGGTGAGGTGGAGGTCAGGTGGATGTCTGGTGAAGGTGAGGTGGAGGTGAGGTGGATGTCTGGTGAAGGTGAGGTGGAGGTCTGGTGGAGGTCTGGTGGAGGCCTGGTTGAGGTCTGGTTGAGGTCAGGTGGAGGTCCGGTGGAGGTCTGGTGGAGGTCTGGTGGAGGTCTGGTGGAGGTCAGGTGGAGGTCCGGTGGAGGCCCGGTGGTGGAGGTCTAGTGGAGGTCCGGTTGAGGTCTGGTGGAGGTCTGGTGGAGGTCCGGTGGAGGTCCGGTGGAGGTCTGGTGGAGGTCCGGTGGAGGTCTGGTGGAGGCCTGGTTGAGGTCTGGTGGAGGTCTGGTGGTGGTCTGGTGGAGGGCTGGTGGAGGTGTGGTGGAGGTCTGGTGGAGGTCTGGTGGAGGTGAGGTGGAGGTCTGGTGGAGGTCAGGTGGAGGTCTGGTGAAGGTGAGGTGGAGGTCTGGTGGAGGTCTGGTGGAGGTCTGGTGGAGGTCTGGTGGAGGGCTGGTGGAGGTCCGGTGGAGGTCTGGTGGAGGGCTGGTTGAGGTCTGGTGGAGGTCTGGTGGAGGTGGGGTGGAGGTCCGGTGGAGGTCTGGTGGAGGTCTGGTGGAGGTGTGGTGGAGGTCAGGTGGATGTCTGGTGGAGGTGAGGTGGAGGTCTGGTGGAGGTCTGGTGGAGGTCTGGTGGAGGTCCAGTGGAGGTCCGGTGGAGGTCTGGTGGAGGTCTGGTGGAGGTCTGGTGGAGGTCTGGTGGAGGTCTGGTGGAGGTCCGGTGGAGGTCTGGTGGAGGCCTGGTTGAGGTCTGGTTGAGGTCAGGTGGAGGTCCGGTGGAGGTCTGGTGGAGGTCTGGTGGAGGTCCGGTGGAGGCCTGGTTGAGGTCTGGTGGAGGTCCGGTGGAGGCCCGGTTGAGGTCCGGTGGAGGCCCGGTGGTGGAGGTCTGGTGGAGGTCTGGTGGAGGTCCGGTGGAGGTCTGGTGGAGGTCCGGTGGAGGTCTGGTGGAGGCCTGGTTGAGGTCTGGTGGAGGTCCGGTGGAGGTCTGGTGGAGGTGAGGTGGAGGTCAGGTGGAGGTCTGGTGAAGGTGAGGTGGAGGTCTGGTGGAGGTCAGGTGGATGTCTGGTGAAGGTGAGGTGGAGGTCAGGTGGATGTCTGGTGAAGGTGAGGTGGAGGTCTGGTGGAGGCCTGGTTGAGGTCTGGTGGAGGTCCAGTGGAGGTCCGGTGGAGGTCTGGTGGAGGCCTGGTTGAGGTCTGGTGGAGGTCCGGTGGAGGCCCGGTGGTGGAGGTCTGGTGGAGGTCCAGTGGAGGTCCGGTGGAGGTCTGGTGGAGGTCTGTTTGTTTTCTAATCAAAGCCAGTTCAAGCTTGATATAAAATCTGAGTCAGTCTGTAAACAACAAGGCGTTCTTCTTTTCATCTTTATTAAGTATTTCAAGCCAAAAGTTTTAAATCTGCTTTGTATCACACTGGTCCAGACCATCAATCCATCATCAAGACCTCTGAGTTTATCATGTTGACGTGTCCAAACACAAGCGTTTACCTCTGATTCTTCTCCTCCTGACAGTCACTGTCCTCTAACTGGTAGACGGACGCCGCCGCCTCGTTTTCACAAGTTTAAGTCAAATTCTCTACTTTCTTTTTTCTTCTTCCTCTTTTCTCTCAGTCAGTTCATTCTTATTGTTTTGGCTGCTGCCCTGATGCTGTAAGTCACAGCAATGGGTGCCAACTAATTCATGTCATCTAATATAATGACTTGTAAATGACTTGATTACAGCACAACAGCAATCACAGGACCCATCTTATCCTACATATCAGATTGAAAAGTGTCTGCCAACTTCCTGTGATTCTGCAGAAATGAGAGGCGTGATTGAAAAGGCACGACTCTTCACGTCTCCTGAGTGAGATGAAGGACTTGCATCATTCCAAAGCTGCAAACTGAAGCTGGGATAAATTCTCTGAAGGAAACCTGCAGATGTGACGGCGTTAACAAGACGTTCAGCTCGTCATAATAATCTCCCACAGATAAACACTTGGTAAGCAGACTTCATGTCGGTTTCAGGGTCAAGTTAATTACTCTGCTCTCGCGGTGTGATTTTCATCCATCCTTAACCTTTAACCCTTCTCTTAACTTTAAGGATCTGCATCAGCTTCTCGTGTCTCTGCAGTGTGTGTGTGCGTGCGCGTGTGTGTATCCACAGACACTGATCCACTTTCATTAGGACCTCTGGTTCCCTGGAGGGGAACGTGTGTATAATTACCAATTAGACTTTAGTCAGTACTGTACTGATGTGTGTATAACTGCCCTCCTTGTGTGAGAGCTGAAGCGTGTTATCACAGTGGTTAAATACATTCATTTGATGCTTCAGCTTTTCTTGTCTTCTTCTAGTGTTTTTCATTCTGTAGAGTTCATTTCAATGAGGAAGATGATGGTTTGTTTTTGGCTCTCTTCTTCTGGTGTTATTTTCCCTCCACCTCCTGTTTCCTCCGTCTTTCTGAGTAGTATTTTGTAGAAAGGATTACTGAATGTGATACTACTATTTTATTTTTGGTGTTTTTAAGCAGCAGATTTGTTTGATTTTATCTTTGAACATTCACCTTCACTCTTTATTGATGTTTCATCTTACTGCTTTATCCCTCTGGATGTCCCACTCTCATCACCTCATCTTCATCTTCAGTTTAATACAACTCATAATAAAGATTCACATGAATATATATATATAATCTAAAATAATCTTTCTGTGGGCACCAGTATCGAAGGAAGGAAGGGAGGGAGGGAGGGAGGGATTTATTGTCATTATACAAGTACAACGACATAAACTTTAGAGACATGTTTTCGGGGTATGGACTCCAGGCACGACGGCTCCCCCTTTTTCAGCCTTAAGTTTGAAAAGACTTTGTCCAATACTTTGATCATGAAACCAGATTCAAATGTGACTGTCCTCAACGAGAGGCGGAAGTGCAGTATGCTAGCAAACAGGGATGCCCGGCCCGCAGATATTTGTTTTAGGGGTGTCCAGAGTAAATAGCAGGATGTCCAATAGTTATGAAGTCACCTATGCATAACTGCAAACATGCAGCCAGAGCAACATCTCAAACTGTAGCTCCTCATTCTACAACAATCCTCCATCAATAGTTCAATTATTGTTAACAGACAAGTTTCCAGTAAATATACTAGGAGGGACATTTGGGGCATATCTGGACATTAGGTTTTCAACCAACTACAGTCTTGATCTAGTACAAAGATCTGCAACTTTTACCATCCAAAGAGACATTTTACACTCAGTCCAGCTAAATAAGTAATTTAGTTACATGACTATAACTTTAAATTAAAATCTATAAGTATTTAATAGAGTAAAATGGTTTGTCATTCATAAAATAACACTGTTTTATTTCTGTTTCTGGGGTTTTAAAAGAAAGAAAAACATAAAACTTGTGTATGGATTCATTTTCTTTTGTACATTTTTTTATATTTGTGGCAAATTATGTGAAAATGCAGATAATTTCAAACCTAATGACCAGAAAAATGATCTAAAATATATTGTTACTGTTAGTTCTATCATGGAAATTAATTATTAAATAAAAAATACTTTTTTTTAAATTTGCGTTTGAACGATTTTGATAATTAAATATAAAAAAGCGCATTTAATACTATTACACTATTAATAATACACAAATGTTGGCATCAATTAAAACTGATTTTGTTTTTTTGCATGGGTGTCTTGTGGGGTGACACTGGTCACCCATGACCCTCACCTGGCGGGTCTCTGGCATCAGACCTAAACCCGATGCATCCAGAACACAAACAGGCTCCTCCTCTGGACTTCATGCCATCTGCAGCTGTTCTTCCTCAGAGGAACAGCAGGACTGAGCGGGGCTATTTCAGGCAGCCAGATTGAATTAAAGCTGGATTAATCCTACAAGAATTTGTGTCATTTTTCCCAAGTAACATTAAATCCAAATCAAATTATAAAACCCACTTCCTGCTGCCAGAAACACCAACATCATCATTCCAGCCACGGCAGCGTAGCAGCCATCTGAGTCCTTCCTTTCATTCAGCGTGTCCCCTCAGCCAACCTTTTGTTCCTCTCCAGCTGTGACTGACGGGAGGAGACTTAATTCATGGTGACAGCTTCAGACTCCAACACACATGATGGAGAACGATTCTGGTTCTGCTACACGCACACACATCATATAAAACAGCTAAGCTAAACGTTCTGGCATCTAGTTCTACACCCGGACCTCCACCTGCATCTCCACCTGGACCTCCACCTGCATCTCCACCTCGATCTCCACCTGGATCTCCACCTGCATCTCCACCTCGATCTCCACCTGGATCTCTACCGATGCCTCCTCCTGCATCTCGACCCGGACCTCCACCCAGACCTCCCCCTGCATCTCCACCTGGACCTCCTCCTGCATCTCCACCCAGACCTCCACCTGCATCACCACCCAGACCTCCACCTGCATCTCCACCTGGACCTCCACCTGCATCTCCACCTTGACCTCCACCTGCATCTCCACCTGGACCTCTACCTGCATCTCCACCTGGACCTCCACCTGCACCTCCACCTGGACCTCCTCCTGCATCTCCACCTGGACCTCCACCTGCATCTCTACCCAGATCTCCACCTGCATCTCCACCTGGACCTCCTCCTGCATCTCCACCTGGACCTCCACCTGGATCTCCACCTGGACCTCCACCTGCATCTCCACCTGGACCTCCACCTGCATCTCCACCTGCATCTCCACCTGGACCTCTACCTGCATCTCCACCTGGACCTCTACCTGCATCTCCACCCGGACCTCCACCGGTACCTCCACCTGGACCTCCACCTGCATCTCCACCTGGACCTCCACCTGGACCTCCACCGGTACCTCCACCTGGACCTCCACCTGCATCTCCACCTGGACCTCCTCCTGCATCTCCACCTGGACCTCCACCTGCATCTCTACCCAGACCTCCACCTGCATCTCCACCCGGACCTCCTCCTGCATCTCCACCTGGACCTCCACCTGCATCTCCACCTGGACCTCTACCTGCATCTCCACCTGCATCTCCACCTGGACCTCCTCCTGCATCTCCACCTGGACCTCCTCTTGGATTACCACCAGGACCTCCTCCTGGATGTCTACCGGTACCTCCACCTGCATCTCCACCTGGACCTCCACCTGCATCTCCACCTGCATCTCCACCTGGACCTCTACCTGCATCTCCACCTGGACCTCTACCTGCATCTCCACCCGGACCACCACCGGTACCTCCACCTGGACCTCCACCTGCATCTCCACCTGGACCTCCACCTGGACCTCCACCTGCATCTCCACCTGGACCTCCACCTGCATCTCCACCTGGACCTCCACCTGGACCTCCACCTGGACCTCCACCTGGACCTCCACCGGTACCTCCACCTGGACCTCCTCCTGCATCTCCACCTGGACCTCCACCTGCATCTCCACCTGCATCTCCACCTGGACCTCCTCCTGCATCTCCACCTGGACCTCCACCTGCATCTCCACCCGTACCTCCACCTGCATCTCCACCTGGACCTCCACCTGCATCTCCACCTGCATCTCCACCTGGACCTCCTCCTGCATCTCCACCTGGACCTCCACCTGGATTCTACCCAGACCTCCACCTGCATCTCCACCTGGACCTCCACCTGCATCTCCACCTTGATCTCCACCTGGATCTCCACCTGCACCTCCACCTGGATCTCCACCTGTACCTCCACCTGGACCTCCACCTGCATCTCCACCCGGACCTCCACCTGCATCTCCACCTGGACCTCCACCTGCATCTCCACCTGGACCTCCACCTGCATCTCCACCTGTACCTCCACCTGCATCTCCACCCGGACCTCCACCTGTACCTCCACCTGGACCTCCACCTGCATCTCCACCTGGACCTCCACCTGGACCTCCACCGGTACCTCCACCTGGACCTCCACCTGCATCTCCACCCGGACCTCCTCTTGGATTACCACCAGGACCTCCTCCTGGATGTCTACCGGTACCTCCACCTGCATCTCCACCTGGACCTCCACCTGCATCTCCACCTGCATCTCCACCTGGACCTCCTCCTGCATCTCCACCTGGACCTCCACCTGCATCTCTACCCAGACCTCCACCTGCATCTCCACCCGGACCTCCTCCTGCATCTCCACCTGGACCTCCACCTGCATCTCCACCTGGACCTCCACCTGGACCTCCACCGGTACCTCCACCTGGACCTCCACCTGCATCTCCACCCGGACCTCCTCTTGGATTACCACCAGGACCTCCTCCTGGATGTCTACCGGTACCTCCACCTGCATCTCCACCTGGACCTCCACCTGCATCTCCACCTGCATCTCCACCTGGACCTCCTCCTGCATCTCCACCTGGACCTCCACCTGCATCTCTACCCAGACCTCCACCTGCATCTCCACCCGGACCTCCACCTGCATCTCCACCTGGACCTCCACCTGCATCTCCACCTTGATCTCCACCTGGATCTCCACCTGCATCTCCACCTCGATCTCCACCTGGATCTCCACCTGCATCTCCACCTGCATCTCCACCTGGACCTCCACCTGCATCTCCACCTGGACCTCTACCTGCATCTCCACCTGGACCTCTACCTGCATCTCCACCCGGACCACCACCGGTACCTCCACCTAGACCTCCACCTGCATCTCCACCTGCATCTCCACCTGGACCTCCCCCTGCATCTCCACCTGGACCTCCTCCTGCATCTCTACCCAGACCTCCACCTGCATCACCACCCAGACCTCCACCTGCATCTCCACCTGGACCTCCACCTGCATCTCCACCTGCATCTCCACCTGGACCTCCACCTGCATCTCCACCTGGACCTCCACCTGCATCTCTACCCAGACCTCCACCTGCATCTCCACCCGGACCTCCTCCTGCATCTCCACCCAGACCTCCACCTGCATCACCACCCAGACCTCCACCTGCATCTCCACCTGGACCTCCACCTGCATCTCCACCTTGATCTCCACCTGGATCTCCACCTGCACCTCCACCTGCATCTCCACCTGGATCTCCACCTGGACCTCCACCTGCATCTCCACCTGGACCTCCACCTGCATCTCCACCTGCATCTCCACCTGGACCTCTACCTGCATCTCCACCTGGACCTCTACCTGCATCTCCACCCGGACCACCACCGGTACCTCCACCTGGACCTCCACCTGCATCTCCACCTGGACCTCCACCTGGACCTCCACCGGTACCTCCACCTGGACCTCCACCTGGACCTCCACCTGCATCTCCACCCGGACCTCCACCTGCATCTCCACCTGGACCTCCTCCTGCATCTCCACCTGGACCTCCACCTGGACCTCCACCTGGACCTCCACCTGGATTTCCATCTGGCCTTTACATATAAATCAAAAACTGTGAACTGTAACAGTTCATGTTCTTCTGATGGGAGGATGCAGCTGGTCCTGAAGCTGATGATGGTGAATGAGTGTGTGCACGTATTCAGTGCACGTACCTGTTCAAAGCAGAACAAGCCTTTTTGTTTAGTTGTAGATGTTTTGACAGGTCAGAGAAGAAGAAACAATGTTTCCTGTGAAGAGAAAATGCATTTAAATTCTCTTTGAAGCTGCCGTGAATGAAGGAAGCGTCTGATCACACCTGAATGTGTCAACGTGCACATTTCCTACCTGTGTCTCCGAGTTCATTCAGAGGTCAAACCATCCAGACTTCTCACGCCTCACTGAGCTTCGTACGGGAGTTTGGACAAGAGCGAGACGAGAATGACAGACAGATGCAGAACATTTAGACGTGTGTGATGAAGAGGGGGAGTCACACCCCGTTCCTCCTCCCTCCTGTTAATGAAACTCATGCTCCTCTTCTTCATTCACATCAGCAGCTTCACCAGAAACAACTTCTCTTTCTTTCCAAACTAACTTTGCTCTTCATCTTATTGACCTCTTCTCCGTTCAGTGTCTGAATTCCCAGGCACCTTCCTCTGATACCCCCCCCCCCCATCTTTATCCCTCTTTTATCTCCTGAGCTCCTCGGAGGCAGAGCTTTGAGTCTCTCTGTCTGCTCCTTCCTAATGGCATTTTGGTGTGAAGGAGACTCACACCGAGCTTTTGAACAGGTCTCTGCGCCCCTCCAGGTGCTGCATGTTATTTCCTTCCTGTGTCACTTTGTGGTCACAGAGAATATTCCCGCTGGATCCAACCAAATATCCTGATCTCAGCCGTAAGGAAGGAGGAAGAACCTGTGGGAGAAGTTGAGATAAAACACTCTCCTCTTCCTCACCTTCTCAGTGTCTGTTACATTTTCCAACTTCTCTTCTGTTGTTTTGTTATTATTTTAAAGAAGATGAAACACTGACATGAGAAGAAATGTATTTATCACTGCTCTCACTTTTTCACTTTTTACATTATCTCTAACTTTTAGTTTCTATTTTTAGAAAACACCAAACTTATAAAAACTCTGTGAAGTCATAATGATCCGGGGGGGAGGGAGGAAGGAAGGAAGGAAGGAAGGAAGGAAGGAAGGAAGGAAGGGGATTTTAAGGTCCTACTGTTGATTTCTATAGTTTTAATTGGTGGAACATATTGATGTGACTTTCTTAATGTAAATATTCATGTAAGAGGACTCCAGTCATGTAACCAGATACTCTTTCATGTTCCAAGTTAATCTGCTCGTATTCAGATGTTTTTTAAATCCAACTTTTCTCTTTAGTTTTTAACTCAGTGTTTGAGAACCAAACGGAGCTGATTGTTTCATTTTTATCTGGTTTTATTGTTCTTAACGTTTTAATGACTTTTTATTTGGCTAGCTTGTGTTGTTTGAACGTTCAGTATGAATAAAACTGACACTATTAGATCATGTGAAAGTTCAGATGCACATAACAGACCAGTTATTTCTACTCATGTGAACTCCATGTAGAAAGGTCCTGCTGGGTTTTGAACCCAAGACCTTCTTGCTGTGAGGCATCAGTTCTACCTGCTGCACCTACATGAGGTTTTTGAGCAGAACGTTTACCTCCTGACTCAGACGTCAGATCAGCTGTTCTTTTCCTTTAAATTTAAATCTGAATGTGGATGTTTGTTTCTGGTGAAAGTCAGAAGGATCTGTTGTTCCATTTCAGCGTCTCTCTCTGAAGACATGAAAATGGACAAACTAAGAAGCTTTAAATCAGAAGAAGAACGTTAACGGATGGACGGATGGACAGATGGACGGATGGACGGGAGCTTGTTTATCTGTTTGTTCTAGGCGGTTGTATTAATACATTAATGAGAGTAAAGGGCAGCAGCATGGAGGTTTCACATATACAAGCACAATCATTGATTAAATGCTACAAAGTGAGAGTAATTCTGCAGCACTGGGAAAACACACTGTCCATTATTCATGACTCACTATTTCTCCTCCACCTTCCACACCTCCTTTCATTCCCTCTCTCTTTCTACACTCTTTCTTTCACTCTCCTGTTAGCTGCTTGTCGATGTGTGATGATAAATTGCAGCGGGAGTGAAAAGTGTGTTTAGTTCTGTCATTATTCAGTAACTGTGCTACAGCTAGCGGGTGAGTTTCTCTCCGTTTGTCCTATGGAAGCAACATGAACAGGATTTGTTAGTGTAAGTGGGAGACAGAGAGATGTTGGTCTCCATCAGTCTGAGAGACTGATTCAGCTTTAAAACAGGTCGTTTTCCTCAGCAACACTTTGTCAAGATGATGCTTCATGTTGGATTTTATCTGATTGTTCTGAAGCTGCAGAAAACAAACAACTACTGAAAATAGAAATGCAGTTGGTCCTGATGATACAGCTGTTACACACAATAAGGTACAAGATTAAAATGATTCATTTGAATATTTAGTGAGGACAGTGTTTTAGTCCTGGTTGGACTCTGGATACGTTGGACTTATACAGACTTTAATATAAATGTAATTACAGCGTCTGTTGTCTGATTAAGTGTTAAAGGTTTCTGATGACGGCGAGTGAAGCTTCAGTAACAAGATTACGAGACTGAATCACACTCAATAATCTAAACCTTGAAAATAAATACTCAGACATTTAAATCAAAAAACAAAATCAGAGAAAATGGTTTTACCAACAATATCTGACCAGGAGACAGTCTGGAGACACTATGATGAAAGGAGAGACTGATGTGTCCGGGTTGGACAGTAAGGAAGAACAGACTGATGTGTCCGGGTTGGACAGTAAGGACAGACTGATGTGTCCAGGTTGGACAGTAAGGAAGAACAGACTGATGTGTCCAGGTTGGACAACAAGGAAGTACAGACTGATGTGTCCAGGTTGGACAACAAGGAAGTACAGACTGATGTGTCCAGGTTGGACAACAAGGAAGGACAGACTGATGTGTCCAGGTTGGACAACAAGGAAGGACAGACTGATGTGTCCAGGTTGGACAGTAAGGACAGACTGATGTGTCCAGGTTGGACAATAAGGAAGGACAGACTGATGTGTCCAGGTTGGTCAATAAGGAAGGACAGACTGATGTGTCCAGGTTGGACAGTAAGGAAGAACAGACTGATGTGTCCAGGTTGGACAACAAGGAAGGACAGACTGATGTGTCCAGGTTGGACAGTAAGGACAGACTGATGTGTCCAGGTTGGACAATAAGGAAGGACAGACTGATGTGTCCAGGTTGGACAGTAAGGAAGGACAGACTGATGTGTCCAGGTTGGACAATAAGGAAGGACAGACTGATGTGTCCAGGTTGGACAGTAAGGACAGACTGATGTGTCCAGGTTGGACAATAAGGAAGGACAGACTGATGTGTCCAGGTTGGACAGTAAGGAAGGACAGACTGATGTGTCCAGGTTGGACAGTAAGGAAGGACAGACTGATGTGTCCAGGCTGGACAGTAAGGACAGACTGATGTGTCCAGGTTGGACAATAAGGAAGGACAGACTGATGTGTCCAGGCTGGACAGTAAGGAAGGACAGACTGATGTGTCCAGGTTGGACAATAAGGAAGGACAGACTGATGTGTCCAGGTTGGACAGTAAGGACAGACTGATGTGTCCAGGTTGGACAGTAAGGAAGGACAGACTGATGTGTCCAGGTTGGACAATAAGGAAGGACAGACTGATGTGTCCAGGTTGGACAGTAAGGAAGGACAGACTGATGTGTCCAGGTTGGACAGTAAGGACAGACTGATGTGTCCAGGTTGGACAGTAAGGAAGGACAGACTGATGTGTCCAGGTTGGACAATAAGGAAGGACAGACTGATGTGTCCAGGCTGGACAGTAAGGAAGGACAGACTGATGTGTCCAGGTTGGACAATAAGGAAGGACAGACTGATGTGTCCAGGTTGGACAGTAAGGACAGACTGATGTGTCCAGGTTGGACAGTAAGGAAGGACAGACTGATGTGTCCAGGTTGGACAGTAAGGAAGGACAGACTGATGTGTCCAGGTTGGACAATAAGGAAGGACAGACTGATGTGTCCAGGTTGGACAGTAAGGAAGGACAGACTGATGTGTCCAGGCTGGACAGTAAGGAAGGACAGACTGATGTGTCCAGGTTGGACAATAAGGAAGGACAGACTGATGTGTCCAGGTTGGACAGTAAGGACAGACTGATGTGTCCAGGTTGGACAGTAAGGAAGGACAGACTGATGTGTCCAGGTTGGACAGTAAGGAAGGACAGACTGATGTGTCCAGGTTGGACAATAAGGAAGGACAGACTGATGTGTCCAGGTTGGACAGTAAGGACAGACTGATGTGTCCAGGTTGGACAATAAGGAAGGACAGACTGATGTGTCCAGGTTGGACAGTAAGGAAGGACAGACTGATGTGTCCAGGTTGGACAGTAAGGAAGGACAGACTGATCTGTCCAGGTTGGACAGTAAGGAAAGACTGATGTGTCCAGGTTGGACAGTAAGGAAGAACAGACTGATGTGTCCAGGTTGGACAACAAGGAAGGACAGACTGATGTGTCCAGGTTGGACAGTAAGGACAGACTGATGTGTCCAGGTTGGACAATAAGGAAGGACAGACTGATGTGTCCAGGTTGGACAGTAAGGAAGGACAGACTGATGTGTCCAGGTTGGACAATAAGGAAGGACAGACTGATGTGTCCAGGCTGGACAGTAAGGAAGGACAGACTGATGTGTCCAGGTTGGACAGTAAGGACAGACTGATGTGTCCAGGTTGGACAATAAGGAAGGACAGACTGATGTGTCCAGGTTGGACAATAAGGAAGGACAGACTGATGTGTCCAGGTTGGACAGTAAGGACAGACTGATGTGTCCAGGTTGGACAATAAGGAAGGACAGACTGATGTGTCCAGGTTGGACAGTAAGGAAGGACAGACTGATGTGGCCAGGTTGGACAGTAAGGAAGGACAGACTGATGTGTCCAGGTTGGACAACAAGGAAGGACAGACTGATGTGTCCAGGTTGGACAGTAAGGACAGACTGATGTGTCCAGGTTGGACAATAAGGAAGGACAGACTGATGTGTCCAGGCTGGACAGTAAGGAAGGACAGACTGATGTGTCCAGGTTGGACAAAAGGAAGGACAGACTGATGTGTCCAGGTTGGACAGTAAGGACAGACTGATGTGTCCAGGTTGGACAATAAGGAAGGACAGACTGATGTTTCCAGGTTGGACAGTAAGGAAGGACAGACTGATGTGTCCAGGTTGGACAGTAAGGAAGGACAGACTGATGTGTCCAGGTTGGACAGTAAGGAAGAACAGACTGATGTGTCCAGGTTGGACAACAAGGAAGGACAGACTGATGTGTCCAGGTTGGACAGTAAGGACAGACTGATGTGTCCAGGTTGGACAATAAGGAAGGACAGACTGATGTGTCCAGGCTGGACAGTAAGGAAGGACAGACTGATGTGTCCAGGTTGGACAGTAAGGACAGACAGATGTGTCCAGGTTGGACAGTAAGGAAGGACAGACTGATGTGTCCAGGTTGGACAATAAGGAAGGACAGACTGATGTGTCCAGGCTGGACAGTAAGGAAGGACAGACTGATGTGTCCAGGTTGGACAGTAAGGACAGACTGATGTGTCCAGGTTGGACAGTAAGGAAGGACAGACTGATGTGTCCAGGTTGTACAGTAAGGACAGACTGATGTGTCCAGGTTGGACAGTAAGGACAGACTGATGTGTCCAGGTTGGACAGTAAGGAAGGACAGACTGATGTGTCCAGGTTGGACAGTAAGGAAGGACAGACTGTTCTTCCTTTGTTAGTTTCCTTGTTTCCTCCATCTGATCACATGTGTCTCCCATCCAGCTGTCAGTCCATCTGTCTTGTCCTGTAATCATGTCCCTGGTTCAGTCAGTCCTGTTGGATCTGGTTCATCGAGGTCTCGTTGGGTTCTTTCACTAGTTGTTATAGCAGCATTTTAGTCACCAGACCCAGATGTCAACATCCTGCTGGTGACAGTAAAGAGACTATTGTCCTCATTTATCTGGTAAGATGCAGGTTATTTGACTTCCTGTATGTCCTGTAGGCTGAAAGTCCACAAACCTGGAATGGGGGTTCTGGTTTTACACGTTAAAGGCTCAGTGCTGATGGACCAGAACCCACTGAGATCAGGAGGATGTGTCTTCCAGTGCAGCCCACTGACCCCCGACATCTGCAGCCTGCTTAGCTTAAGATGCATCAGAATGCTAAAGGATTTATTCCATGTTAATCCTGCAAACTGCAGCCTGATGACTTCTATCACAGTTGGCTGCAGAGATGCCTGCAGGGGTAAATGGGTTTACCGTGGGAGCTGAGGACACAGGAATTAGGCCTCTGCTACTAATTGCACAAGAGAAAGCTGTGTTTGAAGTGAGGGAGAGGAGCCTGCAGGGCGTGCGGGGTTGGAGGGTGATATGACCGTGTGGGGGGGGGGTTCACTGCACTGATGAAACCAGGAGGGTGATTCTAACTGAAGATATTCTGTTTCTATTTTCACTTTGTGGTTCTGACTGTATTGATTTAATTTAGCCGAGTCCACAGAGATTAAAGTTTTAATTCCATGAATATTTCTCCATGAAGCTGCTCGTGGAGGGTTCCGCCTCTCTTTCCACTTCTCTAAAGAAAGATGTTGGTTTGGATTTCAGGTTTTTATTGATTATATTTCTATATGAACTCTGCACGTTGCCTCTCCTCTTGTTTTCTGTTAAGCTCGTTATCTGATGTGTTAATGAGACCCTAACGAGACGAGGTTCATCCTAATCTCAGAGAGACTGAGGTTTGTGTGGATCTGGAGGGATTATCTAAGGGAAGGGGACCATGATGAGGGGCATGAGACAACGGAGTGCAGGATGTAAGTGGAGAGAAAGAGGTGAGCTGTAAAAGATCCGTCTCTCTACTTGAGTTCTGTTTTGAAGAACATGTGTGGGTAGAACGAGTCAGTCACTTTGGAGGACAGCTGTTAGTATATGTCAGTTTATAAAACACCTGCACCGTGTCTCAGAGTCTTCATGTAGTCCTCATGTAGATGTTCTTCCACCTTCTTCTCTGTCTGTAGAGATTCTGTGTGCGGGGGGTTTCTCTGGGGACTCAGTCAGCTCATGTGGACTAAAACTATTTATGGCAGGTTAACTAGTGTCTCTAAGTTGTCCCTATAGGTGGGAGTGTGTCTGTGTGACCATGTGGTTGTCTAGCAACACGTCTCCAATAAAGGACCAATTAAAGGTTCCTGATTTCTGATCTTTGGTTTACCTGACAGTACTCAGCAGAACTCTCAAAATGTTGAATTCCAACACTTGACTGGGTTCAGTTGACCCATCTGGACTGTGATCATAGTGTCCGTCTCGTTTGTCTTCATGCTCTTTTGCTCTGATGACATATGTTGCTTTTTTCATGAGATTTTGCTTGAAGGATTATCTCGGATAATCCTAAAGCTTGTCTTCAAGCTTCAGTCCCACTTCAGGTTTTTTGCTCTGAATTCTGATTTCCTTCTGCACTCTGAATCTTTTGTCTAGACGGAACATGAATTATTCAACGCTTGTATCACCATTGTACTCTCTGAAGTGGAATTAGCCTTTTAATCTTCAGTTCAGCTGTTAAAAATAGAAAGATACGAGTATAAAACTTTGTCATTTATCTTTATCATGCAGTTTGTATGAAATCTATTTGGTGTTAGTAGGAATCCTTCAGTTATTTGTCCTCTGATGGTGTAAATCATGGAGACGGTCCAAAGAGACAACAGGAAACATGATGGGAAGTCCAACGCTTTGGGTTCCGCATGATGTTTGTTTCACACTGAGTCCTCAACAATAAACAGACCAGCTAACATGGTGCAAAACTCCACATAGACTGTCAACACCAGAACCAGGTCTATTCAGTCCAGTATGTTACACCTACAAGGACTTTGGTTCTGGTTCTCATGAGTTCTGGTTCTTACAGACAGACATGTAAATATAAACAGACATTATTAGACATAGAACATACACAGACACACAAACACATGAACTCAGCAGATATGAAGTGATCAGTTTGTTTTTCATGAGTGAGAAGAAAAAACAGTGTAGTGTGTAGCAAGTAGCATGTGCTGTGTAGAGTGTAGTGTGTAGCATGTACTGTGTAGAGTGTAGTGTGTAGCAAGTAGCATGTGCTGTGTAGAGTGTAGTGTGTAGCATGTGCTGTGTAGAGTGTAGTGTGTAGCAAGTAGCATGTGCTGTGTAGAGTGTAGTGTGTAGCATGTACTGTGTAGAGTGTAGTGTGTAGCAAGTAGCGTGTAGTGTGTAGAGTGTAGTGTGTAGCATGTGCTGTGTAGAGTGTAGTGTGTAGCATGTGCTGTGTAGAGTGTAGTGTGTAGCATGTGCTGTGTAGAGTGTAGTGTGTAGCATGTACTGTGTAGAGTGTAGTGTGTAGCAAGTAGCATGTAGTGTGTAGAGTGTAGTGTGTAGCAAGTAGCATGTAGTGTGTAGCGTGTAGCAAGTAGCATGTAGTGTGTAGTGTGTAGCATGTAGTGTGTAGAGTGTAGTGTGTAGCAAGTAGCATGTAGTGTGTAGAAAGTAGCATGTAGTGTGTAGTGTGTAGCAAGTAGCGTGTAGTGTGTAGTGTGTAGCAAGTAGCATGTACTGTGTAGAGTGTAGTGTGTAATGTGTAGCAAGTAGCATGTAGAGTGTAGTGTGTAGTGTGTAGCAAGTAGCTTGTACTGTGTAGTGTGTAGCAAGTAGCATGTACTGTGTAGAGTGTAGTGTGTACAGTGTAGTGTGTAGCAAGTAGCATGTACTGTGTAGTGTGTAGCAAGTAGCATGTAGTGTGTAGTGTGTAGCATGTAGTGTGTAGAGTGTAGTGTGTAGCAAGTAGCATGTAGTGTGTAGAAAGTAGCATGTAGTGTGTAGTGTGTAGCAAGTAGCATGTAGTGTGTAGAGTGTAGTGTGTAGCAAGTAGCATGTAGTGTGTAGTGTGTAGCAAGTAGCATGTAGTGTGTAGTGTGTACAGTGTAGTGTGTAGCAAGTAGCGTGTGTACAGTGTAGTGTGTAGCAAGTAGCATGTACTGTGTAGTGTGTAGCATGTAGTGTGTAGCAAGTAGCATGTAGTGTGTAGTGTGTAGCATGTAGTGTGTAGTGTGTAGCAAGTAGCTTGTACTGTGTAGAGTGTAGTGTGTAATGTGTAGCAAGTAGCATGTAGAGTGTAGTGTGTAGTGTGTAGCAAGTAGCTTGTATTGTGTAGTGTGTAGCAAGTAGCTTGTACTGTGTAGAGTGTAGTGTGTAGCAAGTAGCATGTAGTGTGTAGAGTGTAGTGTGTACAGTGTAGTGTGTAGCAAGTAGCATGTACTGTGTAGTGTGTAGAGTGTAACAAGTATCATGTACTGTGTAGTGTGTACAGTGTAGCGCGTACTGTGTAGTGTCTACGATGTTGCGTGGAGTCTGTAACGTGTAACATGTAGTGTGTTGTATGTAGTGTGTCCAGTGTAGAGTGTAGCATGTAGTGTGTAGCATGTAGTGTGTATAGTGTAGCATGTAGCATGTACCAATAAAAATGTACAGGTCACTTTGTCCGGTGATAAAAGCAGCAGAACGTTCCAGTTATTTGTTCTGGTAATGTTCCTACGTTTCCTGTTTCTGCTGCATGTTAATGTGTGTACGCGGTTCGTTGATGATACGCCAGCAGAACCGAGTCAAACACTCAGAAACATGTCAGTCAGTGATGTCATCACATTCATTTACTCTTTACATGTTCAGCTAGAAACAATAAAATCATGTGATTTATTCTGTATTCTGTTACATTTATAATCTAGTTTATTTTCCCTGAATAAAAACTGACCAGACGACATTCTGATTGGCTGGTGATCAAAAAATGATTATAAGAACGTATTTTTCTCCCTCGACATCATTTAGATTTTTTTCTTTAAAAGCAGTTATTGTAGTGTTTCCTTGTTGGTTCCTGCACAATGCACAACACTCCAACCTCAAAGATTCTTGATTCTCAAACTGCACAAATAGTTTTCTGTTAACTTCTAATGAGAGTTTTTTCATTTAGTTCTAAAAATGCAAGCGGTGTTAATTTATTTGTTCCAAATTGAGAATCTGTAAATCATTTTTCTATCTGGGAGTTCAAAAAAGTTGGAACTGGACTTCTATTTTCTTCTTGAAAACGTTTCATCTCTCATACGAGGAACGTTTTCAAAAAGAAAAAAGACGTTCGGTCGCTTTTTGGGATTGACACGTCCTGGACGAATGCGAATCAACACAAACGTATATCTGAGAGTTATTTTTATATTCCCATTTCTTCTAGAAACATGCTGCATGGAAACAGTTTCAATCATCTTGATTCATCACAGTCCATGTTTTACTTTTACTTTAAATTTGACTTTCATCTCCAAGAAATATTACAAGTCAGATTTTACTCCCACCCCTCACATTCATCTGGTGTCTCTGTAGTCTGAGCTGGTTTGTAGCTGTAATGTGTGCAGATTACAGATTACAGTAGCTGGATTAATAAATGCACATGAATCAGATTGATGATCAGTGATTCTTTTTAACAGGTTAGCGTAACATTTTGTCTTTAGATATCTGATCTGTGGCAGCAGATTACAGGCTGCTGATATTCTCTCATTCATGATGAGATTAATTTTGCTACCATGGAATCACAAACTGATCTGGATATAAATGGAGTAACATCATGTAGGCGTGTGCAGGCTGCTGTGCACTGTTTGCCATCATATTGAATGTGGTTGAATCTGGATGTTTGCTGATTGTTACACCTCACAGAGGATTCAGGAGGACCGACTCTGATGCTGCGGTAGAATATTCAGACAGGAAGTCACCAGCAGAAGATGTAGAGTTCAGATCAGACGAGAAGCAGCAGATAGACAGAAATAATGAAGCTGACAGGTTTCATGGGGTGACGACAGCTGGCTGTCCACACTGCCGTGTTTGATGGATGACAAATGTTTGGTGTCCATGTCTGTCAGAGTCTCTGCTGCACGTCTCTGTCCACACAGAACGTCTGTCTCTGATGAACTCCTACGTTTCCTCTCACAGATCATGTTTCAGCTCTTCTCTAACTCTGACAGCATCACGCCATGAATCAGGCTGCATGTTGCTCATCTTTAGACCATAATCCAGAGGTCTGCACAGACTGGGTCCAGTCCAGGTCTGCACAGACTGGGTCCAGTCCAGGTCTGCACAGACTGGGTCCAGTCCAGGTCTGCTCAGACTGGGTTCAGCAGACTGGGTCCAGTCCAGGTCTGCATAGACTGGGTCCAGTCCAGGTCTGCACAGACTGGGGGTCCAGTCCAGGTCTGCACAGACTGGGTCCAGTCCAGGTCTGCTCAGACTGGGTTCAGCAGACTGGGTCCAGTTAAGGTCTGCATAGACTGGGTCCAGTCCAGGTCTGCACAGACTGGGTCCAGTCCAGGTCTGCACAGACTGGGTCCAGTCCAGGTCTGCACAGACTGGGTCCAGTCCAGGTCTGCTCAGACTGGGTTCAGCAGACTGGGTCCAGTCCAGGTCTGCATAGACTGGGTCCAGTCCAGGTCTGCACAGACTGGGTCCAGTCCAGGTCTGCACAGACTGGGTCCAGTCCAGGTCTGCATAGACTGGGGGTCCAGTCCAGGTCTGCATAGACTGGGTCCAGTCCAGGTCTGCTCAGACTGGGTTCAGCAGACTGGGTCCAGTCCAGGTCTGCATAGACTGGGTCCAGTCCAGGTCTGCACAGACTGGGTCCAGTCCAGGTCTGCTCAGACTGGGTTCAGCAGACTGGGTCCAGTCCAGGTCTGCACAGACTGGGTCCAGTCCAGGTCTGCACAGACTGGGTCCAGTCCAGGTCTGCTCAGACTGGGTTCAGCAGACTGGGTCCAGTTAAGGTCTGCATAGACTGGGTCCAGTCCAGGTCTGCACAGACTGGGTCCAGTCCAGGTCTGCATAGACTGGGTCCAGTCCAGGTCTGCATAGACTGGGTCCAGTCCAGGTCTGCTCAGACTGGGTTCAGCAGACTGGGTCCAGTCCAGGTCTGCTCAGACTGGGTCCAGTCCAGGTCTGCTCAGACTGGGTCCAGTCCAGGTCTGCATAGACTGGGTCCAGTCCAGGTCTGCTCAGACTGGGTTCAGCAGACTGGGTCCAGTCCAGGTCTGCTTAGACTGGGTCCAGTCCAGGTCTGCACAGACTGGGTCCAGTCCAGGTCTGCTAGACTGGGGGTCCAGTCCAGGTCTGCATAGACTGGGTCCAGTCCAGGTCTGCTCAGACTGGGTTCAGCAGACTGGGTCCAGTCCAGGTCTGCATAGACTGGGTCCAGTCCAGGTCTGCATAGACTGGGGGTCCAGTCCAGGTCTGCATAGACTGGGTCCAGTCCAGGTCTGCTCAGACTGGGTCCAGTCCAGGTCTGCTCAGACTGGGTTCAGCAGACTGGGTCCAGTCCAGGTCTGCATAGACTGGGTCCAGTCCAGGTCTGCATAGACTGGGGGTCCAGTCCAGGTCTGCATAGACTGGGTCCAGTCCAGGTCTGCTCAGACTGGGTTCAGCAGACTGGGTCCAGTCCAGGTCTGCTCAGACTGGGTCCAGTCCAGGTCTGCACAGACTGGGTCCAGTCCAGGTCTGCATAGACTGGGGGTCCAGTCCAGGTCTGCATAGACTGGGTCCAGTCCAGGTCTGCTCAGACTGGGTTCAGCAGACTGGGTCCAGTCCAGGTCTGCATAGACTGGGTCCAGTCCAGGTCTGCACAGACTGGGTCCAGTCCAGGTCTGCACAGACTGGGTCCAGTCCAGGTCTGCTCAGACTGGGTTCAGCAGACTGGGTCCAGTCCAGGTCTGCACAGATTGGGTCCAGTCCAGGTCTGCACAGACTGGGTCCAGTCCAGGTCTGCTCAGACTGGGTTCAGCAGACTGGGTCCAGTCCAGGTCTGCATAGACTGGGTCCAGTCCAGGTCTGCTCAGACTGGGTCCAGTCCAGGTCTGCACAGACTGGGTCCAGTCCAGGTCTGCATAGACTGGGTCCAGTCCAGGTCTGCACAGACTGGGTCCAGTCCAGGTCTGCTCAGACTGGGTTCAGCAGACTGGGTCCAGTCCAGGTCTGCATAGACTGGGTCCAGTCCAGGTCTGCACAGACTGGGTCCAGTCCAGGTCTGCACAGACTGGGTCCAGTCCAGGTCTGCATAGACTGGGGGTCCAGTCCAGGTCTGCATAGACTGGGTCCAGTCCAGGTCTGCTCAGACTGGGTTCAGCAGACTGGGTCCAGTCCAGGTCTGCATAGACTGGGTCCAGTCCAGGTCTGCACAGACTGGGTCCAGTCCAGGTCTGCACAGACTGGGTCCAGTCCAGGTCTGCATAGACTGGGTCCAGTCCAGGTCTGCTCAGACTGGGTTCAGCAGACTGGGTCCAGTCCAGGTCTGCACAGACTGGGTCCAGTCCAGGTCTGCACAGACTGGGTCCAGTCCAGGTCTGCATAGACTGGGGGTCCAGTCCAGGTCTGCATAGACTGGGTCCAGTCCAGGTCTGCTCAGACTGGGTTCAGCAGACTGGGTCCAGTTAAGGTCTGCATAGACTGGGTCCAGTCCAGGTCTGCTCAGACTGGGTCCAGTCCAGGTCTGCACAGACTGGGTCCAGTCCAGGTCTGCATAGACTGGGGGTCCAGTCCAGGTCTGCATAGACTGGGTCCAGTCCAGGTCTGCTCAGACTGGGTTCAGCAGACTGGGTCCAGTCCAGGTCTGCACAGATTGGGTCCAGTCCAGGTCTGCACAGACTGGGTCCAGTCCAGGTCTGCTCAGACTGGGTTCAGCAGACTGGGTCCAGTCCAGGTCTGCTCAGACTGGGTCCAGTCCAGGTCTGCACAGACTGGGTCCAGTCCAGGTCTGCATAGACTGGGTCCAGTCCAGGTCTGCTCAGACTGGGTTCAGCAGACTGGGTCCAGTTAAGGTCTGCATAGACTGGGTCCAGTCCAGGTCTGCACAGACTGGGTCCAGTCCAGGTCTGCTCAGACTGGGTTCAGCAGACTGGGTCCAGTCCAGGTCTGCACAGACTGGGTCCAGTCCAGGTCTGCTCAGACTGGGTCCAGTCCAGGTCTGCACAGACTGGGTCCAGTCCAGGTCTGCATAGACTGGGTCCAGTCCAGGTCTGCTCAGACTGGGTTCAGCAGACTGGGTCCAGTCCAGGTCTGCGCAGACTGGGTCCAGTCCAGGTCTGCACAGACTGGGTCCAGTCCAGGTCTGCATAGACTGGGGGTCCAGTCCAGGTCTGCACAGACTGGGTCCAGTCCAGGTCTGCACAGACTGGGTCCAGTCCAGGTCTGCTCAGACTGGGTTCAGCAGACTGGGTCCAGTCCAGGTCTGCATAGACTGGGGGTCCAGTCCAGGTCTGCATAGACTGGGTCCAGTCCAGGTCTGCTCAGACTGGGTTCAGCAGACTGGGTCCAGTCCAGGTCTGCATAGACTGGGTCCAGTCCAGGTCTGCACAGACTGGGTCCAGTCCAGGTCTGCACAGACTGGGTCCAGTCCAGGTCTGCATAGACTGGGTCCAGTCCAGGTCTGCACAAACTGGGTCCAGTCCAGATCTGCTCAGACTGGGTCCAGTCCAGGTCTGCATAGACTGGGTCCAGTCCAGGTCTGCTCAGACCGGGTCCAGCAGACTGGGTCCATTCCAGATCTTCTCAGACTGGGTCCAGACTGGATCATGTCCACATGTCTTCTCCCTCCCAGTATCTGCCTGGATGGATGTCTGGTCACTGCTGGTGACTCTGAACTGCAGTTCACACACAGCCTTTGGACAGAACCCCCGTCCCCCCGTCCCCGTCCCTGTCCTTCTCTCCTCATTATGGAACATTTAAATGTGAGCCCATTTAGGAGAGTGAGTCTGAAAACAGCAGGAAAGCAATAAAAGAGCTTGTTAGAAGAGTTTTATGATCCAGTTGCAGAGAGCAGCCGGCTTCATACCAGGGAGTGTTTCTGTTCTGATGGAACTGGATTAACCTGCTCCAGGATCCTCCTCGTGTTGTGATGCAGGTTTGGGTTTTTGGTGAGACCATGTTTCATCAGAGTTCAGCTCCAACCATTAATCATCATTCTGGGAGTGATAGAACAGCAGATGAGGACACAGAGCAGATTGAGCTATTTGTTATCAGTTTATCCAACACCAGGACACTGTTATTATCCTGCCTACACGGGGAGGACGGGATTCCTCCCGCGGTTCTGGGATTGGATTTTTTCTCTATTCAGTGTTTTTCTGATGGTTTCAGAATAATGTTCTCATTCACAGTCATGGAGGTCACAGAGGTGAGGATGAGGAGAATGGGTGGGGGTGAGACACGTGATGCCTGTTGGTCCGAGGCAGGTTCAGTTCATCAGCTAAAATCTGAATTTGTTCTAAAGTCTAAAATGCAGCAATTCACACAAAAAGAGTAAAAGTACATCTAAAAGCTCTGATCAACGAGTTTAACATCAAACAGAACCGCTCACTGCTGTGTTGCTCCTGTAGGTACTTACCAGGTTATATCATTAAGTCTGATTGAACCTGGTTATCATGTTTCACTCACTCACCTGCACACACCTGTTCACTTCCCTTTATTTGTTCCACTTTGCCACAAACACACGTCTACTAATGCTTTACGCTTTGTTTCCCGTCAGTCTGCTTCCCATACAGATCCAGACCCTGGACCCTGACCTGGCCTTAGTCTGCCTTCAGACCTGTACGTTGGGGCGGCTGTGGCTCAGTGGTTATAGCGGTTGTCCTCCATCTTGAAGGTTGGTGGATCNGAGACAGGATCCTGGCTTCCACCGTCACATGTCGAAGTGTCCTTGGGCAAGACACTGAACCCCATGTTGTCCCCCGATCTGCGTATCGGGTTGTGTGAGTGTTAGCCCCTACCCTCTCCCCCCGGTTTACATATCAGGTTGTGTGAATGGGTGAATGTAAAACCTTGTAGTGTGAAAGCGCTTTGAGTCTGAATGACTAGAAAAGCGCTATACAAATACAGGACATTTACCATTTACCATTTACGTGAACATTACTTTCATTTATGGACTGGGTTTTTGGATACCTGGAGGATTCTGCTGGGACTCATTGTGCATCAACTCAGACTGTTTAAACCGCTGAAACTGGTTCTAACAGGTCCACCAACCCAGGTTTGTTTTAGCTTTTAACTAGTAAGATGCAGGATGACAAAAAATTAAAAGCTTTTTTTCTCTAAATGTTTTAATCTGGTAAAAAAAAAATCAATAAATCAAGAGGAAAACAAACTGTTCAGACTTTGGGGACGTCCTCAGATAACTGGGTTTGTTTCCTTATAAATGAACTCTTCACATAAAATATTGATTGTTTTGTATCCCTTGAGTGTTTGTTATGAACATGGAGTCTACAGAGACTCACATGATGGGGGGGGGGGCGGACCTGAACTCATGTAGCCTCAGAGGGATTCAGATGATGTTTCTTTTAATGTTATCAGATGGAGACATCTTCCTACATGTGATTCAACATTAAGGTCCTGATGTCCTGACGTCTTTATTATACAGCTGTTTTCATAAATCAAACCAGAATTCATCCAGTAAAGAAGTGAAAACTGAATGTCTCACAGTGATCCTGGTCTTCTGAAATCAGTATAGAAGGACCTGTTGGCTCCGGTTCCTGTCATGTAGGATTCAGGACCTGATGTTAGTTTGAGTCTCAAGACTCGGGATGTTGGACAGAGCAGCAGATCAACAGCTGAAACAAGCAGAGACAGATTGAGATGAAAGCTGCTGTAACTGAAGAGGTTTAAGATGGTGTGTGTGATGTAATGACCAGCGAGAGACGAGGGATTGAGTTGCTGTGGATTCGTGTCACTGGGTGATTGTGTAGCACAACAAGGCCGTGTGTCTTCCTGCAGGCTCGTTTCTGGATGAAACGGTCCCTATCCTGTCATGTCAAGACCGGTTCTGGAGACGGGTTGAACTCCCCCCGCTGCACAGATGGAGGTTAACTGGTAGCGCTCATGCAGAGCCAGCCTAACCTTGAACACTGGCACTGGCTGCATGTTACCTCTCCAATTTACTCCTACTTTACTGTGCCAAGTGGAAGAATCATGCCAGTCTCATCCAGACCCCTCCTCCACCCGTCCAATCCACCAGCTGCCAGCTCCACGCTAAGCTGGCAGGCGGAGGGAGGGAGGGAGGGAGGGAGGGGCGGGTGTGTGAGAGGTCAGAGCAGAGAGATTGCAGATGATGAGGATTTACAGAGTAATAAAGAGCAAAGAGAATTGGGGAGATGTTGTGATGGAAACATGAAACTGAGACAAAAATAAAGGATTGACACTAAAATGGAATGAATGAGGGTTTGACACCAACACCTGAACACATCGTCTTATTGGACACCTGAACACATCGTCTTATTGGACACCTGAACACATCGTCTTATTGGACACCTGAACACATCGTCTTATTGGACACCTGAACACATCGTCTTATTAGACACATCGTCTTATTAAACACCTGAACACATCGTCTTATTAGACACCTGAACACATCGTCTTATTGGACACCTGAACACATCGTCTTATTGGACACCTGAACACATCGTCTTATTGGACACCTGAACACATCGTCTTATTAGACACATCGTCTTATTAGACACCTGAACACATCGTCTTATTGGACACCTGAACACATCGTCTTATTAGACACCTGAACACATCGTCTTATTAGACACCTGAACACATCGTCTTATTGGACACCTGAACACATCGTCTTATTGGACACCTGAACACATCGTCTTATTGGACACCTGAACACATCGTCTTATTGGACACCTGAACACATCGTCTTATTGGACACCTGAACACATCGTCTTATTGGACACCTGAACACATCGTCTTATTAAACACATCGTCTTATTGGACACCTGAACACATCGTCTTATTGGACACCTGAACACATCGTCTTATTAGACACCTGAACACATCGTCTTATTGGACACCTGAACACACCGTCTTATTAGACACCTGAACACATCGTCTTATTGGACACTTGAACACACCGACTTATTGGACACCTGAACACATGAACACATCATGTTGGACATATTGGACACTTGAACACACCGTCTTATTAAACACCTGAACACACCGTCTTATCAGACACCTGAACACATCGTTTTATTGGACACCTGAACACATCGTCTTATCGGACACCTGAACACATCGTCTTATTAAACACCTGAACACACCGTCTTATTAAACACCTGAACACATCGTCTTATTAAACACCTGAACACACCGTCTTATTAAACACCTGAACACACCGTCTTATTAAACACCTGAACACACCGTCTTATTAAACACCTGAACACACCGTCTTATCGGACACCTGAACACACCGTTTTATCGGACACCTGAACACATCGTCTTATCGGACACCTGAACACACCGTCTTATTAAACACCTGAACACATCGTCTTATTAAACACCTGAACACACCGTCTTATTAAACACCTGAACACACCGTCTTATTAAACACCTGAACACATCGTCTTATTAAACACCTGAACACACCGTCTTATTGGAAATAATTGTATTGTATAGCACTTTAATTAGGTGCTACGACCCCCAAAGCGCTTCACACTACAGTTTTTTTGTCATTCACCCATTCACACGGGAGAGGGTGGGGGCTAACACTCACACAACATGGGGTTCAGTGTCTTGCCCAAGGACACTTTGACATGTGGTGGTGGAAGGATCGATCCACCAACCTTCAAGTTGGAGGACAACCGCTGTAACCACTGATCCACAGTCGCCACCGAGAATGAGATAGGAAGTGGGTCACCTGTCAAGAAGGCAGCTGGTAAAAACAAAGTAACATGTCTGGAAGGAAGCAGTTCTCCTCCTCTGAGCTGAGCTCTGAACCCAGTGAGCAACACGTCCAGAGCAGAACCGTTCTTTATTCAAACAAGCTGGAGACGCTCTGCTAGCTGGAACGATGGACAGAGGAGGACGTCTCACACCGGCACAGGACTGCTGAGGTAAGTATTCCCAGGATGATGACAGGATCAAGGCAGGTAACTGTTTGAAGCAGCAAAGGGGCGGGGACAGGTGAGACAGATAGCACTCCCCCCCCCTCCGATGGACATGACAGGTTTTTCTGGTTGTTAAGCTCTTTGTGGTATTTTCTGTTGGGTGGTGGAAAATGATGCAACGTGCGCGCACACACACACTGACCTGGATTCTGATCTGTGATAAAATGTGTGTTCATGCAACAGTTTGCAGGTGAAACTCTTCATGCCTGTTTAACATGTATGACAGCTTGTGTTAATGAGCGTGTCACATGATGTTTCTGCAGGTGTTTGTATCAACATGCAGCTCCATCAGGTTGTTTAACAGCAGGCGGATCAGCTGCTGCAGAGATCAGAAAACAAATTACCACAGAAATTAATTCACAACTTTCACTTTCATCTGAAAAATGGCTTTTATTTCATCATTAAATAAAATCTGTATTTATAAACAAGTTGAACCAGTTTACTGAAACATCAGAGATTCATCCTGTTTTTACTGCTCTGATCACAGCTGTGCTTCCTCTTCACCCTCCTCCTCCTCACATGTTCATCCTACTGCTGACGTCTAAATGTAAATAAACACAAACTCTCCTCAGTGACCCCTGAAGCAGGTTCAGTCTGAACCAGCTCAGACTGCGTCAGTGTGAGAACGCCGGTCCTGTCAGCACCGAGTCAGCTTGTATGACACACGTTCATCTTTATCCAATCAAGAAACAAAAAACTGTCCCGTTTCCTAAATGCCTCCTATTTAAAATGTTTTTATGTCGAGCAGATTTTATATAACACGTGTTGGAGAGAGACGTCTCTGTGTTTATTGTCCAAGTCAAATTCATTGTGCCAATGATACTTGGCCAGTTAACTGATTCTGGTAAAATATGACTAGATGGAAACTGTCCTCGTTAAAATTCATCTTAAAAACTGCGTTTCATGAAGGAATCTTCAGGTACGAACGGCTGCAAACACCCGACGATTGAGTTTTGGACCTTTTCCTACGGCCTCCTTAACAAAGACCTATAAGGATCTGGTGTTCGTGACCCGTTCAGAACTTCATGACCAGGTTGATGGTCTGGTCCAAGATCTTCTAGGAATGCCCATGAAAACCTTCTGCATAGGAACGCCAGGTGAATGTCTTCCAAACAGCTTCTTATGAATCCATCGTTTGTGACCAAGACTCAAATTAAAAACATGTAAACTGTCATGTCTCTGTCTCCTGCTCAGGATAACCATCACCTGTGAGGAAACAAATCCTAATTGTACCTGTTTCATGTTATTGGTATGTCGCCTCTGATCCCGGACCGCCTCTGGCCCTGGACAGTCTCTGATCCCGGACCGCCTCTGGCCCTGGACAGTCTCTGATCCCGGACCGCCTCTGGCCCTGGACAGTCTCTGACCCCGGACCGCCTCTGGCCCTGGACAGTCTCTGATCCCGGACCGCCTCTGGCCCTGGACAGTCTCTGATCCCGGACCGCCTCTGACCCTGGACAGTCTCTGGCCCCGGACTGCCTTTGGCCCCGGACTGCCTCTGACCCTGGACAGTCTCTGATCCCGGACCGCCTCTGACCCTGGACAGTCTCTGATCCCGGACCGCCTCTGGCCCTGGACAGTCTCTGATCCCGGACCGCCTCTGGCCCTGGACAGTCTCTGACCCTGGACAGTCTCTGACCCTGGACAGTCTCTGGCCCCGGACTGCCTTTGGCCCCGGACCGCCTCTGACCCTGGACAGTCTCTGATCCCGGACCGCCTCTGACCCTGGACAGTCTCTGATCCCGGACCGCCTCTGGCCCCGGACCGCCTCTGACCCTGGACAGTCTCTGATCCCGGACCGCCTCTGGCCCTGGACAGTCTCTGATCCCGGACCGCCTCTGACCCTGGACAGTCTCTGATCCCTGACCGCCTCTGACCCTGGACAGTCTCTGGCCCCGGACTGCCTTTGGCCCCGGACCGCCTCTGACCCTGGACAGTCTCTGATCCCGGACCGCCTCTGACCCTGGACAGTCTCTGACCCTGGACAGTCTCTGACCCTGGACAGTCTCTGGCCCCGGACTGCCTTTGGCCCCGGACCGCCTCTGACCCTGGACAGTCTCTGATCCCGGACCGCCTCTGGCCCTGGACAGTCTCTGATCCCTGACCGCCTCTGACCCTGGACAGTCTCTGGCCCCGGACTGCCTTTGGCCCCGGACCGCCTCTGACCCTGGACAGTCTCTGATCCCGGACCGCCTCTGACCCTGGACAGTCTCTGGCCCCGGACTGCCTTTGGCCCCGGACAGTCTCTGACCCTGGACAGTCTCTGGCCCCGGACTGCCTTTGGCCCCGGACTGCCTCTGACCCTGGACAGTCTATGATCCCGGACCGCCTCTGGCCCTGGACAGTCTCTGATCCCTGACCGCCTCTGACCCTGGACAGTCTCTGGCCCCGGACTGCCTTTGGCCCCGGACCGCCTCTGACCCTGGACAGTCTATGATCCCGGACCGCCTCTGGCCCTGGACAGTCTCTGATCCCTGACCGCCTCTGACCCTGGACAGTCTCTGATCCCTGACCGCCTCTGACCCTGGACAGTCTCTGGCCCCGGACTGCCTTTGGCCCCGGACTGCCTCTGACCCTGGACAGTCTCTGATCCCGGACCGCCTCTGACCCTGGACAGTCTCTGATCCCTGACCGCCTCTGACCCTGGACAGTCTCTGGCCCCGGACTGCCTTTGGCCCCGGACCGCCTCTGACCCTGGACAGTCTCTGATCCCGGACCGCCTCTGGCCCTGGACAGTCTCTGATCCCTGACCGCCTCTGACCCTGGACAGTCTCTGGCCCCGGACTGCCTTTGGCCCCGGACTGCCTCTGACCCTGGACAGTCTCTGATCCCTGACCGCCTCTGACCCTGGACAGTCTCTGGCCCCGGACTGCCTTTGGCCCCGGACAGTCTCTGACCCTGGACAGTCTCTGGCCCCGGACTGCCTTTGGCCCCGGACTGCCTCTGACCCTGGACAGTCTATGATCCCTGACCGCCTCTGACCCTGGACAGTCTCTGGCCCCGGACTGCCTTTGGCCCCGGACCGCCTCTGACCCTGGACAGTCTCTGATCCCGGACCGCCTCTGGCCCTGGACAGTCTCTGATCCCGGATCGCCTCTGACCCTGGACAGTCTCTGGCCCTGGACAGTCTCTGGCCCCGGACAGTCTCTGGCCCCGGACTGCCTTTGGCCCCGGACCGCCTCTGACCCTGGACAGTCTCTGATCCCGGACTGCCTCTGGCCCTGGACAGTCTCTGATCCCGGACCGCCTCTGGCCCTGGACAGTCTCTGGCCCCGGACCGCCTCTGGCCCTGGACAGTCTCTGATCCCGGACCGCCTCTGACCCTGGACAGTCTCTGGCCCCGGACTGCCTTTGGCCCCGGACAGTCTCTGACCCTGGACAGTCTCTGACCCCGGACCGCCTCTGGCCCTGGACAGTCTCTGACCCCGGACCGCCTCTGACCCTGGACAGTCTCTGGCCCCGGACTGCCTTTGGCCCCGGACCGCCTCTGACCCTGGACAGTCTCTGACCCCGGACTGCCTCTGGCCCTGGACAGTCTCTGATCCCTGACCGCCTCTGACCCTGGACAGTCTCTGGCCCCGGACCGCCTTTGGCCCCGGACAGTCTCTGACCCTGGACAGTCTCTGGCCCCGGACTGCCTTTGGCCCCGGACCGCCTCTGACCCTGGACAGTCTCTGATCCCTGACCGCCTCTGACCCTGGACAGTCTCTGGCCCCGGACTGCCTTTGGCCCCGGACAGTCTCTGACCCCGGACCGCCTCTGGCCCTGGACAGTCTCTGATCCCGGACCGCCTCTGGCCCTGGACAGTCTCTGACCCTGGACAGTCTCTGACCCTGGACAGTCTCTGGCCCCGGACTGCCTTTGGCCCCGGACAGTCTCTGACCCTGGACAGTCTCTGGCCCCGGACTGCCTTTGGCCCCGGACTGCCTCTGACCCTGGACAGTCTATGATCCCGGACCGCCTCTGGCCCTGGACAGTCTCTGATCCCTGACCGCCTCTGACCCTGGACAGCTCTGGCCCTGGACAGTCTCTGGCCCCGGACTGCCTTTGGCCCCGGACTGCCTCTGACCCTGGACAGTCTATGATCCCGGACCGCCTCTGGCCCTGGACAGTCTCTGATCCCGGACCGCCTCTGGCCCTGGACAGTCTCTGGCCCCGGACTGCCTTTGGCCCCGGACAGTCTCTGACCCTGGACAGTCTCTGGCCCCGGACTGCCTTTGGCCCCGGACTGCCTCTGACCCTGGACAGTCTCTGATCCCGGATCGCCTCTGGCCCTGGACAGTCTCTGGCCCTGGACAGTCTCTGGCCCCGGACAGTCTCTGGCCCCGGACCGCCTCTGACCCTGGACAGTCTCTGGCCCCGGACTGCCTTTGGCCCCGGACAGTCTCTGACCCTGGACAGTCTCTGGCCCCGGACTGCCTTTGGCCCCGGACTGCCTCTGACCCTGGACAGTCTATGATCCCGGACCGCCTCTGGCCCTGGACAGTCTCTGATCCCGGACCGCCTCTGGCCCCGGACTGCCTCTGACCCCGGACAGTCTCTGACCCTGGACAGTCTCTGGCCCCGGACTGCCTTTGGCCCCGGACAGTCTCTGACCCTGGACAGTCTCTGGCCCCGGACTGCCTTTGGCCCCGGACTGCCTCTGACCCTGGACAGTCTCTGATCCCGGACCGCCTCTGGCCCTGGACAGTCTCTGATCCCTGACCGCCTCTGACCCTGGACAGTCTCTGGCCCCGGACTGCCTTTGGCCCCGGACAGTCTCTGACCCTGGACAGTCTCTGGCCCCGGACTGCCTTTGGCCCCGGACTGCCTCTGACCCTGGACAGTCTCTGATCCCGGACTGCCTCTGGCCCTGGACAGTCTCTGACCCCGGACCGCCTCTGACCCTGGACAGTCTCTGGCCCCGGACTGCCTTTGGCCCCGGACTGCCTCTGACCCTGGACAGTCTCTGATCCCTGACCGCCTCTGACCCTGGACAGTCTCTGGCCCTGGACAGTCTCTGGCCCCGGACAGTCTCTGGCCCCGGACCGTCTCTGGCCCTGGACAGCCTCTGGCCCCGGACTGCCTTTGGCCCCGGACCGTCTCTGACCCTGGACAGTCTCTGGCCCCGGACTGCCTTTGGCCCCGGACTGCCTCTGACCCTGGACAGTCTCTGATCCCTGACCGCCTCTGACCCTGGACAGTCTCTGGCCCCGGACTGCCTTTGGCCCCGGACTGCCTCTGACCCTGGACAGTCTATGATCCCGGACCGCCTCTGGCCCTGGACAGTCTCTGATCCCTGACCGCCTCTGACCCTGGACAGTCTCTGATCCCTGACCGCCTCTGACCCTGGACAGTCTCTGGCCCCGGACTGCCTTTGGCCCCGGACCGCCTCTGACCCTGGACAGTCTCTGATCCCGGACCGCCTCTGGCCCTGGACAGTCTCTGATCCCTGACCGCCTCTGACCCTGGACAGTCTCTGGCCCCGGACTGCCTTTGGCCCCGGACAGCCTCTGACCCTGGACAGTCTCTGATCCCGGACCGCCTCTGGCCCTGGACAGTCTCTGATCCCTGACCGCCTCTGACCCTGGACAGTCTCTGGCCCCGGACTGCCTTTGGCCCCGGACAGTCTCTGACCCTGGACAGTCTCTGATCCCTGACCGCCTCTGACCCTGGACAGTCTCTGGCCCCGGACTGCCTTTGGCCCCGGACTGCCTCTGACCCTGGACAGTCTCTGACCCTGGACAGTCTCTGGCCCCGGACTGCCTTTGGCCCCGGACTGCCTCTGACCCTGGACAGTCTATGATCCCGGACCGCCTCTGGCCCTGGACAGTCTCTGATCCCGGACCGCCTCTGGCCCTGGACAGTCTCTGATCCCGGACCGCCTCTGGCCCTGGACAGTCTCTGATCCCTGACCGCCTCTGACCCTGGACAGTCTCTGGCCCCGGACTGCCTTTGGCCCCGGACCGCCTCTGGCCCTGGACAGTCTCTGATCCCGGACCGCCTCTGGCCCTGGACAGTCTCTGATCCCGGACCGCCTCTGGCCCTGGACAGTCTCTGATCCCGGACTGCCTCTGGCCCTGGACAGTCTCTGGCCCCGGACCGCCTCTGGCCCTGGACAGTCTCTGATCCCTGACCGCCTCTGACCCTGGACAGTCTCTGGCCCCGGACTGCCTTTGGCCCCGGACTGCCTCTGACCCTGGACAGTCTATGATCCCGGACCGCCTCTGGCCCTGGACAGTCTCTGATCCCGGACCGCCTCTGGCCCTGGACAGTCTCTGATCCCGGACCGCCTCTGACCCTGGACAGTCTCTGGCCCCGGACTGCCTTTGGCCCCGGACAGCCTCTGACCCTGGACAGTCTCTGGCCCCGGACTGCCTTTGGCCCCGGACTGCCTCTGGCCCTGGACAGTCTATGATCCCGGACCGCCTCTGGCCCTGGACAGTCTCTGATCCCGGACCGCCTCTGGCCCTGGACAGTCTCTGGCCCCGGACCGCCTCTGGCCCTGGACAGTCTCTGATCCCTGACCGCCTCTGACCCTGGACAGTCTCTGGCCCCGGACTGCCTTTGGCCCCGGACCGCCTCTGACCCTGGACAGTCTCTGATCCCGGACCGCCTCTGACCCTGGACAGTCTCTGATCCCGGACCGCCTCTGGCCCTGGACAGTCTCTGATCCCGGACCGCCTCTGGCCCTGGACAGTCTCTGGTCCCGGACCGCCTCTGGCCCTGGACAGTCTCTGACCCTGGACAGTCTCTGGCCCCGGACTGCCTTTGGCCCCGGACCGCCTCTGACCCTGGACAGTCTCTGATCCCGGACCGCCTCTGGCCCTGGACAGTCTCTGATCCCGGACCGCCTCTGGCCCTGGACAGTCTCTGATCCCGGACCGCCTCTGACCCTGGACAGTCTCTGGCCCCGGACTGCCTTTGGCCCCGGACTGCCTCTGACCCTGGACAGTCTATGATCCCGGACCGCCTCTGGCCCTGGACAGTCTCTGATCCCGGACCGCCTCTGGCCCTGGACAGTCTCTGGCCCCGGACCGCCTCTGGCCCTGGACAGTCTCTGATCCCTGACCGCCTCTGACCCTGGACAGTCTCTGGCCCCGGACTGCCTTTGGCCCCGGACCGCCTCTGACCCTGGACAGTCTCTGATCCCGGACCGCCTCTGGCCCTGGACAGTCTCTGATCCCGGACCGCCTCTGGCCCTGGACAGTCTCTGGCCCCGGACTGCCTTTGGCCCCGGACAGTCTCTGACCCCGGACAGCCTCTGGCCCCGGACTGCCTTTGGCCCCGGACTGCCTCTGACCCTGGACAGTCTATGATCCCGGACCGCCTCTGGCCCTGGACAGTCTCTGATCCCTGACCGCCTCTGACCCTGGACAGTCTCTGATCCCTGACCGCCTCTGACCCTGGACAGTCTCTGGCCCCGGACTGCCTTTGGCCCCGGACAGTCTCTGACCCTGGACAGTCTCTGGCCCCGGACTGCCTTTGGCCCCGGACTGCCTCTGACCCTGGACAGTCTATGATCCCGGACCGCCTCTGGCCCTGGACAGTCTCTGATCCCTGACCGCCTCTGACCCTGGACAGTCTCTGGCCCCGGACTGCCTTTGGCCCCGGACTGCCTCTGACCCTGGACAGTCTCTGATCCCTGACCGCCTCTGACCCTGGACAGTCTCTGGCCCCGGACTGCCTTTGGCCCCGGACAGTCTCTGACCCTGGACAGTCTCTGGCCCCGGACTGCCTTTGGCCCCGGACTGCCTCTGACCCTGGACAGTCTATGATCCCGGACCGCCTCTGGCCCTGGACAGTCTCTGATCCCTGACCGCCTCTGACCCTGGACAGTCTCTGGCCCCGGACTGCCTTTGGCCCCGGACCGCCTCTGACCCTGGACAGTCTCTGATCCCGGACCGCCTCTGGCCCTGGACAGTCTCTGATCCCGGACCGCCTCTGGCCCTGGACAGTCTCTGATCCCGGACCGCCTCTGGCCCCGGACCGCCTCTGACCCTGGACAATCTCTGGCCCTGGACAACCTGTCCTGTATTTGACAATTTATAGATTTACCGGCATGACTTCGACTGAGATAATAAATGCGTTGCATGATATTTAAACCAAATCAGCTGTGAGCACGTCAGGCAGCTTAAAAATGTTTCCAGTTTCAAGTGCCTTTGGAAAGTACGGTGTGTGTTTGACCTGAACAAGCTCTATTAATAACTAATAAAATGATTTTACATGCATATAGAGACAACTACAGTAAAAATGCCTGGGCTCTTTCTAGTGACCAGGACATATTCTAATTTGCTGGACTCTGATTGTCATGTTTTGAGGTTGGTTTGTGAACTCTAATGTAGACCCAGACTGTCAGACAACGCACAGGAGACTGGAGATCAAGGTAACAGTGTTTAATATTTACAGTGGAAAGTACAACAATGCAGAATGGTACAGCGGCTCCGGCGTTCCGGGACTGGAACGACGAAGGAGGAGATCTGACAGCGGAGGAGAAACAGGTTAGTAACTGGTTGATGTGGATATGGAGGAGGTTTTGGTTGCGGTGTGTGGGGAGTGTGCTCACAGACTTACAGTGTGGGAGAGCAGGCAGTGCGAGGAGGAGAGACTGAGGTTCCAGCAGTGGTGGTGATGTTTCCAGCAGGGGAGAGATGATGATGGAGGTAATCCAGAGTGAGAGCTTTGTTTTTTCCAGGAATCCAGAGGAGGCAGGGGTGACAGCGATGTTGTGTCTGACCAGGACAGGTGCGGAGGATCCAGAGGGAAACAGAGACAGAACAGGAACAGGGAGACAGTCGTGCCGGACCACGACGGAAACGAGCCCTCCGGACGGCGCGGCAGACGGCCAGTGCAAGTGGAGGCGCTCAGGACCAGGACGAGGACTAGGAGAACGGGAAGGAAAGGAACAGGTAAGTTTTCAGTTACTAATACTACTTCAGCAGTTAGCTACACAGGCCACACGTTACCGCAGAACGAGCTGTAACAAACTGGCGTCTGTCTCCAGTTCCTCCTCTGCTTAAATACCCAGCCACAGAGAGCTGGGTAACGAGCCGCACCTGGATCCACTGATCACTGCTGCCACGCCCTGCAATGAGAGGTTAGTGCATCCAGAAACCAACACCACACACCAACAGCTGAGAACCTGACACTGATTGGCTAACAAACTAGCCTATGAGAGCAAGGTATACTGTTTCCTGCCATGCGCAGGACAGTCATTCTCTCTTCCTGTTTGCTACGTCTTATGCTAACAGCTTTTAGCCAGCAGCATGCTAGGCGTGGTTTCAACTGCAGGAGCTGATGAATACTAACGAACAAAGGAGTTGTGATGAAACAGATACAGGCTGTTAGAACTCAGGATTACTCGGGTTTTATCACCACCTGCGTAGTTTGAGAGGTTCAAGAGAAGAATCCAATTCAACACCGGGTTCCAGAGAGAACAGAAAGTTCAGCCAAAGTTTGAGAAGATACTTCTGATTCACTCTGAGAGAAACATCCAATCAGACTTCATGAATATTCGATTCCACATCTGCAACTTTTGACCAACTCAAGTTACATCACAGCTTCCAGATCAGAGAGCGCTCAGCAGAACAAATGTCATCATCAGCATGTTTGCTCTACACACTCTGCTGGTTATCAATTATGCAAATGTTGCTGTTGTCCCAAATCAAGTTGTCAGTAAGAGGAAGAGGATGATGAAGGTTGTTGACTCACCTTCTTATGTGACAGAAAGACTTCATGCATATTTGGTATCTGGTGAACGTCAGCAGACTCATTCCTTCTGTGTTTTGTCTCCAAACTTTTCTTTTACAAGAAGCTTTGAAAAGTTTTTCACAGCTGAATAAATTCTAGAAGTTGGAGAAGTGGCATTAGATTTCCTCTAAACTTTAAGACACTGTTGCATCAGAAAAAATAGGAATTAAAATTAAAACATTTGAGTTCCATGAAAATCTTATTCTTTGACCCTGTAGAGGCGAAACGATGCCGACAAATCAGATCTGATGTAGAGAGAACCGACTGGATTAGGCTGGATTACAGATGAATTATGTTTTCAGATTCTGTGGGAGATTCCTTGAAAAACAGGCGGCCATGATGAAATCTGTTGTCCTTCTGTCTGTCCTATCCCTCCGTCTGTCCATCTGTCTGTCCATCAAACGCCCAGCTTTCAGTTTCAGTCTGTTCTGATTGTTTTGATGTGTTTAAACAATCTGCTGAGGAAACATCAGTAAAAGCTTCGACTCTCACTGGAACAGTGTCTGTAGTGTTTGGAAATGGATTCAGTTTTTACTGTAATTGGACCATCATATGGTTCTAACTGGTGGATTCAGGGTCTCTTCTGTTAAAGTCCAACCTTGGAACAAGTTGAAATCATCTTCATCCAGCAGCTGGTAAACACCAGGGTTCATTTTTAATTTCATTTTTTAATTTTATTTCCTATAATAATCCTTTGTGGGAAAATTCAGCTCTGCATTGGACCCATCCTCACCGTGAGGTGAGGAGCAGAGGGCGGCCATCTTGAACAGCGCCCGGGGGACAGTTTCAGGGTTCAGCATCTTGCCCAATGATACTTCGAAGTAGCTTGCTGGTACTGGTGATTGAACCCGCCATCTTTCAAATGAGGGGCGATCACCTTTCCGCTAGACTACACCGCCTGCCAAAATTCATGGAACTGAATCTGGTTCTGGATCCAGTCCTGACTCAGCTACAGCTGTTAGACATGAAGCAGTCAGGAGTTTCCTGTTTCACTCACTGGACACTCTTCAGTCACACTAACCGCTGATATGCCAACATACCCCCCCCCCCCCACACACACACACACACATACACAGTAAAGAGAGAGAGGGACAACACCACAATGTAATTTGTCTTCTGTGATGAATTTCCATCGAAGTCTCCTGAGACGTTCAGCCGCTACCGACAAACCAACACATTTTTCACCTTCAGTCCACGATTTCTTCTCACCTTCTTTCTTCTCTCCATTTCCCTCAAATTCAGCTCAATTGATTTTTCATGCCCTCCTCTTCTGCTCCTTTCTTCCCGCAGGAGGAAAAATGAACACGACCCTAAAATGCAGCCAAGAGCTGCAGGTTACTGCGGTTATTAAGACAAAGATCTGATGCTGCAGGTTGGACTGTTGCTGCTTTCAGCTTTTATTTTTCACTTTGAAGGGTTTTGTGTGTCAATAGTTCTGGCACATTTCATTATGTGGCATTTTGATTTTTTTCTGTTTGCTTTTCTATTTTATCAAGAGAATTTTGATCTCCAATTCACCAAAATTCTCAGGGTCAAGCTCTGAGGGATTCTGGGTCTGTAAAAGATAGATAAGAAGGTTTTATTGTCAGAACTGTAAATAAAGAAATGAATACATGTGTAGAGAGTGAAAGTCAGTCTATCTCCAGTAGTTAAGGAGGAAAATGAGTTACAAAAGATAGACTGACAGAATTTGTCTAAAACTGGAGAGTAAAAGACATGAAAGTGAAGGAAAAGGAAGTCTCGGTTGTTCTGTTTCTCATCTAAAGTTAACTTTAAAACAGGAAACAGCTGAATTCCTTAATCTCCCATCACCTGCAGAGTGTTTTCAGTTTGGGATAAAAACTCTGAACACACACATTTAAATATAAAAAGAGGAACAGAGATGTTCTGCTCCACATGTGTAAACTGAATAATTGAACTCTGTCTGAATTCCTGATGGTTCGTTCTATCGGTGCAGATTTGGACATCCTGCTGCAGCCTCAGTGGTTGCTGCAGCAACAGTTAGTGATATCAGACCAACTTCCAACAGACTGAATCACCTTCGAATGGACCTGCTGTGGATCAGGAATGAGGCTGCGGCCCACATGGCGAACACTGGATCACAATGGATTCTCCTGATTACATCATCAGGACTCTTATCTGCAAACCACCACATGGTTACTTTAAGGTGGGTTCTGTCCAGAAACATCTGTCTCAATGTCTTTTTAAATCCTGTGATTGTTTGAGGTTTTTCTACATCTTTTTATTCATTCCATCTTCTCGCTGTCTGCTGATAATCTGATGGAACACGACACAGTTTGTAACATCTGAGTTTACGTCATGAATTTTCATTAAACAGCATCATTTATTAACTCTCAAGTATATTTTTCAGGTTTTACATTATAAATTGGAATTATGGAGTAAAATAATTTATGAAGAAGACCACACTGAAACCCTTCTGTCCATATACGGGTGTGTCCAGTGGGGTGGAGTGGGGAGTAGCCTACTGGCAACCCCCAAGCTGAGACAATCAAATTCAATCAAACAGCAAATGTAAGATGATGTCTTCACATTAAAGCTCAAATGTCTGAGTGTAAGTGAATGCAGCACCTCCTACATATGATACAGTATTTAACTATACTATACTATACTATACTATACTATACTACACTATACTGTACTATACTATACTGTACTGCACTATACTGTACTATAATGTACTGCACTATACTATACTATACTATACTGTACTGCACTATACTGTACTATACTGTACTATAATGTACTGCACTATACTGTACTATACTGTACTATAATGTACTGCACTATACTATACTATACTATACTGTACTGCACTATACTGTACTATACTGTACTATAATGTACTGCACTGCACTATACTATACTATACTATACTATACTATACTATACTATACTATACTATAGCTGATCACTCAAGTTTTCATTAATTAAATATAATGATGAATGAAATGAACCATTGGATGTGTATTTTAATTTATAATAAACAGTTTATCGTTTTGTAAAAACTTAAATTTTTTAAGGTTATAATAACCCATTTACATGTGCCCCCCCCCAACAATGATTTTTCTAGACATTCCACTGAGTGTAAAATATCTCAGTTTACAGTCTAAACCACCTTGGTTCGGATGTTCTCTTCAGTATTACTCCATTACTTAGATTAGAGACTGTTCCACAGCCATCTTAATCCACTCAGTTATCAGTCTGTGGTTCACTTAATCAACAAGTCCTTCCAACTCAAACTCAATAATCCCTTCTCTTCAGACTTGTGTCTCTCTATCCTACATCAGTTTATCATCAAAGCTGCTTATGTTCCTAGTTGTGAACTCAATAACTGATTTATTCTTTATTCCATTTAAGATTCAGGACCTCGGCATCATCAGCAGACTGTTAGACTCATCATTCTTCTTAAAGCCAGTTTGAATGGCTGCAGACACGCTACAGAACTTCAGGTGTGCTGGGGGGGGGGGTTCAGTGGGTGCAAACAACTAATGTTTATGTGCATGAATTGAGAACTTCTTTCAAAATAAAGTAGCGACACGTCAAAAGAATAAAGGATTTTCTGTGTGTTTATTATTAAACCACATGAAGCAGATTAGAACAGACAGCCGTCTGACGTTTAACCACTTTTACTAAAATTGTTTCAAATATCTTTCAGTGATGAAATGATTTCTGACCATCTTCCTGTTGGTGAGTGGTACATATGTAACACGTCTAGTCTCGGTTCCTTCCACCAGATGACACGTGTTTCCCTTTAACAACATGAATGTTTTGAGTTTTTGGATGTTGGTATTTATGGAGTTGCAGTGAAACAGAGACTCGGACTGGTTTTGGTTCTGGGTGGTGGTTTGAACTTTTCACCACAGAGTTCTTTTCTCTACAAAGGCCTTTAGAACCAACACCGAGTGAAGAGACCCGGTTAGGGTTAGTTCATGTGAGTTCATGTTTGTGGGATGAATCAACAACAATTTAACAAGATGAATAAACATGTTTCATTTGAACTGTATTGCTGCTCTTCAGTGATAGAACAGGTGTCTTGCTCACTGTTTGACTCCATCAGTTCAGGAAGTGTTTGTGTTGTTCACATCAGACAGGAAATGACATCACATCAGAAGTTGCTTTAATGTTACACCTCATTCAGTTTGTAAAGTGGAACCTTCTCTGATACCTGCTGATCATTAAGATCTGATTAGTTCTTCAGCCACACGTAGAAATGATCTAATGATGATTTAAATTAATAAAAGAAAAGAATGATTATAATAAATCCACCAACAAATCATAAACAGTGTGTTACAGAAATACTAATGAAGGTGATAAAATCATTCAGACATTATTAGAGCATATCTATAATCTCATTTCATTATGAGATGAGATTAATGTCATCTCCTAAAGGGGAAACGGATTCTCTGCAGTTAGTCAGCGTGCACGTTGGACGTGCACATCGAGAGCAGGAATCAATAATAGAGACAGACCAATCAGTGGCTACCACGACGTAGGTAGACGTGTGATGGACTTTACTGGACCAGTTAGTCTCCAGGTGGACGTGTTCGCTTCGGACCGAGGAAGAGGTGGTTCTGAGAAAGGGGTCGGCCCAGACAAAGGTAATAAAAACGCACCAAAACGGGTCTGAACCGAGCCGTTCTGGACCGTACTGACCCCAGTGGAAAAGGGAAACAAACATCCAGAGTCGGACTGTTGACCCTGGTTCTGGTTCTTCCTTCCTCCGATCATCATCCGAATTTTATCAATAAATTCTGTCTGGACATATTAGAACTCAGTTACTCAGGTCCAGCTCAGACCCCTGGTCCGGTCCAGCTTAGACTCCTGATCCGGTCCTGTTCAGACTCCTGGTCCGGTCCAGCTCAGACCCCTGGTCCGGTCCAGCTTAGACTCCTGGTCCGGTCCAGCTTAGACTCCTGGTCCGGTCCAGCTCAGACTCCTGATCCGGTCCTGTTCAGACTCCTGGTCCGGTCCAGCTCAGACTCCTGGTCCTGTCCAGCTCAGACTCCTGGTCCGGTCCAGCTCAGACTCCTGGTCCGGTTCAGCTCAGACTCCTGATCCGGTCCTGTTCAGACTCCTGGTCCGGTCCAGCTCAGACTCCTGGTCCGGTCCAGCTTAGACTCCTGGTCCGGTCCAGCTCAGACTCCTGGTCCGGTTCAGCTCAGACTCCTGATCCGGTCCTGTTCAGACTCCTGATCCGGTCCTGTTCAGACTCCTGATCCGGTCCTGTTCAGACTCCTGATCCGGTCCTGTTCAGACTCCTGGTCCGGTCCAGCTCAGACTCCTGGTCCGGTCCAGCTCAGACTCCTGATCCGGTCCTGTTCAGACTCCTGGTCCGGTCCAGCTCAGACTCCTGGTCCTGTCCAGCTCAGACTCCTGGTCCGGTCCAGCTCAGACTCCTGGTCCGGTTCAGCTCAGACTCCTGATCCGGTCCTGTTCAGACTCCTGGTCCGGTCCAGCTCAGACTCCTGGTCCGGTCCAGCTTAGACTCCTGGTCCGGTCCAGCTCAGACTCCTGGTCCGGTCCAGCTCAGACTCCTGGTCCGGTCCTGTTCAGACTCCTGATCCGGTCCTGTTCAGACTCCTGGTCCGGTCCAGCTCAGACTCCTGGTCCGGTCCAGCTTAGACTCCTGGTCCGGTCCAGCTCAGACTCCTGGTCCGGTTCAGCTCAGACTCCTGATCCGGTCCTGTTCAGACTCCTGATCCGGTCCTGTTCAGACTCCTGATCCGGTCCTGTTCAGACTCCTGGTCCGGTCTTGATTTCTTTAGATTCTGGTCTGTATTTCTGTATGTGTCTTGAAGTGGTCTTGATCAGGTCTTCAGAACTTTTGTCCGTCTTTCAGAATTTTTTCTGTTGATGTTTTATTCAGTTTTAAAACCTAAAAAAATCAATGAAATTGAGTAGATCTTGGTTTTCTCCTCCTGGTGCTGATGCAGGACCGTCTGTCTCACTGAGTCTTTGTGGTTTTTATTCTCTCTCAGAAATAATAAATGTGAAAACTAACTTTGGGTTTTTACTCATTGTTGAGATTTTTTAACATAATTCTTCTAGATTAAACTGGGAGGTGTGAAACATGAGCTGAAGTCATGTTCTGTCTGTTCTGCAGGTCAGTTCCTTAGAGAACCTGAATGATCTGCTTGCTGTGCGCCTGTGCACGAGCCTAACACACCAACAGGACTTTACAGATTGTTCTTTTCCTTTCAGTGATGCAAACCCTTGAAACAATATCTCATAGTTTCTAATTCATCTGTTTCTGTGACAGACTGAAGCCGCAGCATGACAGGAGCTGGATAATTAGTAAAAATGAGCAACAATCAGCGCGTCTCTTCTCTTTAAAATGGATTGGATCAATATTGTGGCTGAAAAAGGAGAAAATCTTTTTAAACAATTGATTTGTGAACGTAAAGAATCTCTTTTAGTTCGGTCCGTCCACACATCACCTCTCAGTTACATTCCAGTAGTTAATGCTGCGGAGGTTCTGTGGGTCTGGTGTTACTGATCTCACTCAGAACGCAGTAGGACCCAAATCCACGCAGGGGGATTAAAAACACGCATCTTAAATCAGCACAAAGCAAAGTCCAAAAGAATCCAGTTAAAGAGGGGAAGATATAAGCAAAAACATAGAGGACTGGTTCAAACCAGAACCAGAGTCCAGGTGAAGGTGGAGAACAGATAC
>SSNP01000071.1:2528570-2553598 GCA_006937955.1 Pachypanchax playfairii
AACACACACACAGTAACACACACACAGTAACACACACACACAGTAACACACACACAGTAACACACACACACACACACTAACACACACACAGTAACACACACACAGTAACACACACACACATGCACAGTAACACACACACACAGTAACACACACACAGTAACACACACACAGTAACACACACACACATGCACAGTAACACACACACACAGTAACACACACACAGTAACACACACACAGTAACACACACACAGTAACACACACACAGTAACACACACACACGCACAGTAACACACACACATGCACAGTAACACACGCACAGTAACACACACACATGCACAGTAACACACACACAGTAACACACACACAGTAACACACACACACATGCACAGTAACACACACACACAGTAACACACACACATGCACAGTAACACACGCACAGTAACACACACACATGCACAGTAACACACACACAGTAACACACACACAGTAACACACGCACAGTAACACACACACAGTAACACACACACAGTAACACACACACAGTAACACACACACAGTAACACACGCACAGTAACACACACACAGTAACACACATCATATTCCAGATTCCCACAGACAGTGAACACATTGGTACTTATCATTCTGAGTTCTGGATGCAGGTCTTGGACCTACTGGGATCTTGGCGAGTCTGATTAGGATGCTGGTTTTAGTTTAATGGATGTTGTGAAACCAACGTGCTCGTGGCGGCTGCTATCAGCTGCTATCAGCTGCTTGTGAGGTTTAGATTCATGATTTGGGAAATGGAGATTTTTCCTCTGTGTCTTGCTGCCATCATTTGCACCTGTCTCAGGGTTTTTGGTTAGTTCTGTGGGAGGAGCTCCACCACCAGAGGGTTTTCTAACAGAGGTGTGTATGACGGGGATTATGAGAAGACCTGGTTAAGCCTACAGTATTTACATAAATGAAATTCCTCCTGTAATAGCTGCTTCTCTTTCTGAGTCTTTACTCAAGTCTTTCCTTCTTGATTGCAAAACTCCATCTTTGTTCCTTTGTGCTTCCTTCCTGTTTCCTTTATTCCTCATCTCCTCTCACCTCTCCTTCTCCCTCATTTCCCTCCTCCACCTGCCTCCAGAGCTGACTTAGCACACGTATGTGTGTGTGTCTGTATACGTGTGTGTGTTACTGTGTGTGCGTGTGTGTGTGTGTGTCTGTATACGTGTGTGTGTGTATGTATACGTGTGTGTGTGTGTGTGTATGTAAGGGGGTTGGGGGTCCTTCAGGGGAAGCGGGTTCCTCACACATATAAATCCTACTCCTCGTCTCTTAAACCCTCTTTTTTCACTCCTCTCACCTCAGTGCTAACACACCTTGGCATCTCATCGGAATCTCATTTACTCCCCTGTCCCCCCGTCCCCCTCGTCCCCCCGTCCCCCTATCCATCCCTTATGCAGCAGGCTGAGCAGAGGTTTGGGGAACAGTGATGATTGTCCTGGAGGTTTTCTCCCCCCCCCCACCGTACCCTGTAATCTTATTCTGTTAAACTTATGGTGCATATTTTTACTTTTCTGTTACAGTTATAAATGGTAAATGGTGTGTACTTGTATAGCACTTTATTCAGGTCCTACGACCCCCAAAGCTCTTCACACTACAGTCAGTCATTCACCCATTCACCCATTCACACACACACACACACACACACACACACAAGTGTGTTTTGTTATCCTTATGGGGACCGTCCATTGACTTCCATTGATTTTAGTAACTAGATTTATACCTAACCCAAACCCTTTTCCTAACCTTAACCATTACTGATCTATAACTAACCCTAAGACTAACTAAAACTCTATTCACACCATACCTATAAACCTAACCCCTAACCCTAAAAAGGGGAGTCCCCCTCATGGGGACCAGGCTTCGGTCCCCACAAGAACCCTCGGACCCCAGAAAGATAGTAAAAGTCAGGAAACTGGTCCCCAGGAGGTCAGAAATACAAACCCACAGTAACACACACACGTTTGGTGGTGATAAACTACACATGTTGTAGCTGTCCTGGGACACAGTGACAGAGACGAGGCTGCCAGACTCCACCGGACCCTCCGACCAAACAGGCAGGGTGGGTTAAGTTTCTTGTCCAAGGACACAACGGCCAGGTGATCTTTTTCTCTGGGCAGAGCGGGGATTCAAACCGGCAACTCGACATGTTGAGCTGAAAGTTCAAGTCAAATTCCAAATGCATTTGAAAGTTCTTGTTTCCCTGGTTACCGTTAGTCTTGTCTCAGTAAATGTTCTTATACAGAACTTGTTATTTCATATATTCTGATCCTGTCCCGTATAAAACCCTGATCCGGTCCCTCATAAAACCCTGATCCTGTCCCGTATAAAACCCCGATCCTGTCCCTTATAAAACCCCGATCCTGTCCCTTATAAAACCCTGATCCGGTCCCTCATAAAACCCTGATCCGGTCCCTCATAAAACCCTGATCCTGTCCCTTATAAAACCCCGATCCTGTCCCTTATAAAACCCTGATCCGGTCCCTTATAAAACCCTGATCCGGTCCCTCATAAAACTCTGATCCGGTCCCTCATAAAACCCTGATCCTGTCCCTTATAAAACCCTGATTCTGTCCCTTATAAAACCTCGATCCTGTCCCGTATAAAACCCTGATCCTGTCCCGTATAAAACCCTGATCCGGTCCCTCATAAAACCCTGATCCTGTCCCGTATAAAACCCTGATCCGGTCCCTCATAAAACCCTGATCCGGTCCCTCATAAAACCCTGATCCGGTCCCTCATAAAACCCTGATCCGGTCCCTCATAAAACCCTGATCCTGTCCCTTATAAAACCCCGATCCTGTCCCTTATAAAACCCTGATCCTGTCCCGTATAAAACCCTGATCCTGTCCCGTATAAAACCCTGATCCGGTCCCTCATAAAACCCTGATCCTGTCCCTTATAAAACCCCGATCCTGTCCCTTATAAAACCCTGATCCGGTCCCTTATAAAACCCTGATCCGGTCCCTCATAAAACTCTGATCCGGTCCCTCATAAAACCCTGATCCGGTCCCTCATAAAACCCTGATCCTGTCCCTTATAAAACCCCGATCCTGTCCCTTATAAAACCCTGATCCGGTCCCTCATAAAACCCTGATCCGGTCCCTCATAAAACCCTGATCCGGTCCCTCATAAAACCCTGATCCGGTCCCTCATAAAACCCTGATCCTGTCCCTTATAAAACCCTGATCCGGTCCCGTATAAAACCCTGATCCTGTCCCGTATAAAACCCCGATCCTGTCCCTTATAAAACCCTGATCCTGTCCCGTATAAAACCCTGATCCTGTCCCGTATAAAACCCTGATCCTGTCCCGTATAAAACCCTGATCCTGTCCCGTATAAAACCCTGATCCGTCCCGTTTAAACTAGGGATGGGGCCGATCCGATCCAGTATCAGTACCGTTTCCGATCCAACCAGGACAAATTTCCAATCCACAGTTATGTCTACAATGTCTGCTGAAACGACTCCACCGGGCTAGATGACGACCTGTGCCCCAATGAGACGAAGAGAGATGACACGCCTCCTTTCAGGAAATGTGCTGCACTTTGTAGGTAGCAGGTTAGCATTGAGCAGAACTAGTAGGGCTGGGACGATAATCAATAAGTCAATTAATCGCACGACAGATGAAATAAAATCAATAATTTTTCCGACCTCATTATAGTGCGTGTATTTGTTTTCCTCATCTCTCGCCTCCAAAACATGCTGGATGACAAGAGGGTTCACTCTGTGCATCAGTCTCAGCACCTGGGTGCGTTAGTGAGTTAGCGGGATGAACTGAAGGGAGTGAAGCATCCTGTCAGTCATTCAGGATCTTTGTATCTCTGGGAGGAAGCGGAGCAGCGAGTGAGTCCAAATGCTACGGCCCTGGTGTGGGAGTGTTGGTAATCAACACAGATGAGCCGGAATAACCACTCTGTTCCAAAATTGTAGTAACAAAAAAAAAAGGCACTAAAACAGATTTGCATTCCCATCTGAAAGATAATCACCCGGTCGAGTTTTCATAGTCCAGCAAAAAAACTGCACCCCGAGATGAAGAGCTTAACGAAGCGTTTGGTCGACAAAACAAATACAGTCGTAGCAGCTCAAAACCTCTCTATTATTATTATTATTATTATTGAAGTGCAGTTTTGGTTGTTGACACTGGATAGACCATTGTATTTACTGTTTTGGAGAGACGGGGTCTATTTTATTATTTTTGGTGCAATATTTTCAAACAGAGACTGAGAGTCCTTTTTTATTTTATTTGTTTGTTTTATTGATTTATTTAAAAGTTCTGGTTCTGGACATTTCAATGTTAAATGAAGGTTTAATACAGTGGGGCAAAAAAGTATTTAGTCAGCCACCAATTGTGTAAGTTCTCCCACTTAAAAAGATCAGAGAGGCCTGTAATTTTCATCATAGGTATACCTCAACTATGAGAGACAAAATGAGGAAAAAAAATCCAGAAAATCACATTGTCTGATTTTTAAAGAATTTATTTGCAAATTATGGTGGAAAATAAGTATTTGGTCACCTACAAACAAGTAAGATTTCTGGCTTTCACAGACCTGTAACTTCTTTAAGAGGCTCCTCGGTCCTCCACTCGTTACCTGTATTAATGGCACCTGTGTGAACTCGTTATCAGTATAAAAGACACCTGTCCACAACCTCAAACAGTCACGCTCCAAACTCCACTATGGCCAAGACCAAAGAGCTGTCAAAGGACACCAGAAACAAAATTGTAGACCTTCACCAGGCTGGGAAGACTGAATCTGCAATAGGTAAGCAGCTTGGTGTGAAGAAATCAACTGTGGGAGCAATTATTAGAAAATGGAAGACATACAAGACCACTGATAATCTCCCTCGATCTGGGGCTCCACGCAAGATCTCACCCCGTGGGGTCAAAATGATCACAAGAACGGTGAGCAAAAATCCCAGAACCACACGGAGGGACCTAGTGAATGACCTGCAGAGAGCTGGGACCAAAGTAACAAAGGCTACCATCAGTAACACACTACGTCGCCAGGGACTCAAATCCTGCAGTGCCAGACGTGTCCCCCTGCTGAAGCCAGGACACATCCAGGCCCGTCTGCGGTTTGCTAGAGAGCATTTGGATGATCCAGAAGAGGATTGGGAGAACATCATATGGTCAGATGAAACCAAAATAGAACTTTTTGGTAGACACTCAACTTGTCGTGTTTGGAGGGGAAAGAATGCTGAGTTGGATCCAAAGAACACCATACCTACTGTAAAGCATGGGGGTGGAAACATCATGCTTTGGGGCTGTTTTTCTGCAAGGGGACCAGGACGACTGATCCGTGTAAAGGAAAGAATGAATGGGGCCATGTATCGTAAGGTTTTGAGTGAAAACCTCCTTCCATCAGCAAGGGCATTGAAAATGAGACGTGGCTGGGTCTTTCAGCATGACAATGATCCCAAACACACCGCCCGGGCAACGAAGGAGTGGCTTCGTAAGAAGCATTTCAAGGTCCTGGAGTGGCCTAGCCAGTCTCCAGATCTCAACCCCATAGAAAATCTCTGGAGGGAGTTGAAAGTCCGTGTTGCCCAGCGTCAGCCCCAAAACATCACTGCTCTAGAGGAGATCTGCATGGAGGAATGGGCCAAAATACCAGCAACAGTGTGTGAAAACCTTGTGAAGACTTACAGAAAACGTTTGACCTCTGTCATTGCCAACAAAGGCTATATAACAAAGTATTGAGATTAACTTTTGTTATTGACCAAATACTTATTTTCCACCATAATTTGCAAATAAATTCTTTAAAAATCAGACAATGTGATTTTCTGGATTTTTTTTCCTCATTTTGTCTCTCATAGTTGAGGTATACCTATGATGAAAATTACAGGCCTCTCTGATCTTTTTAAGTGGGAGAACTTACACAATTGGTGGCTGACTAAATACTTTTTTGCCCCACTGTATTTGCGTTTTGATACAGCCTCATAAAATCAACAATAATGTTAATCATAATAATATCAAAGCAAATAGAGCTCTGGTATCGGTATCAGCTTATATCCAAAACCAGGTATCAGAATCCGATTGGAAGGGAAAAATGTGGATCAGTGCATCCCTAGTTTAAACTCCAATCCCCTCTGAATCCCAGCCAGAGTCCAGACCTGAATCCCAGCCAGAGTCCAGACCTGAATCCCAGCCAGAGTCCAGACCTGAATCCCAGCCAGAGTCCAGACCTGAATCCCAGCCAGAGTCCAGACCTGAATCCTGTGATAAAGACCTGAGTGCTGTTATAAAAGTCAAAGGTGCTACAACAAAGTATTAGTTTAAGAGTGTGCATATTTATGCAACCAGGTTATTTACAGTTTTTACTGTTTTTTCTTTTATATTTTTTAGAGCTGATGAATATTAATGAGAAAAATCAGTGTGACATCACAATGATAGGATGTTCAAACTCACCTGATTCCTGCACCTCGTTTAAGTGAAAAAAAACAAAGAGAAGTTCTTAAGCCATTTTCCCAGTACGAAACCAAGAACCCATGAACCTAAAATATTCAACAGAAAACTCAGAAAAATGTTTATTTTTTATGGCAGGACACCTTTAAGCCCAGAATGATGAATGAACCAGAACTACAGTAGAACATCCACATGTACTGTCTTGCCTGAGCTGTATGCAAACATGTGAGAGGTCTCGACTCAAAAGGTTCTTCAAAGGTTATAAGCAAAATGTTTGAATAATAATAATAAGAATTGAAATCAAAACATTCCTGGAGTAGCTACAGGTCCAGATACTCATAGTTAAAACTCATTGTTCATCTTCTGACTTTTGTCAGATGCTAATAGATTGGAGGAGTATTTTTTGGCAGGCTTCTCCATCCTGATGAACGTCAGTGGTTTCTGTTTGAGTGGAGATGTAACTGTTCTTGGCAGAAGGTTTTGCTCGGGGTGTTTTTGTATTGAGAGTAAATTGTAAGTACATAATGTGGGTGGGCATATTGGGTGTTGAACTGAAGATTCAGTGAAGTTCAGTCCTCTACCGCCTTCATGCTTGAAGCATTTAGTTTCATTTACATTTTCTATGCTGTAAAAACATTCCTGTACATTAATACTCTGAAAATAGACTGAGGACGTTTTCACTGACACGGATTTGTTCTGCTGGATTCTTCTTCCTGCACGTTGAATAACAGGACACACTTTTAACTTTACCAATATTTGTTTCTAGATTTAAACTGCACGAACTTCTATAGACTCGTGAACTTTATTAAATCACTTTCCTTTAAATATTCCATTTCACACAAATTTCAGGACTTTGTGGTTATTTCTTAAGTATTAACAAGTAATATGAAACATTTTATACCTAAAAAATGTCAGGAAACACTGATTAACAGACCTTTCAATCTGTCTGCGTTAAAATTCAAGTGGTTCCGTCAGGCTTCAAACTCATTAATATTTATTGTGCTAATTTACTGGACTCTGATTGGTTGGCTAACAAACTAGCCTATGAGAACAAGGTATACTGTTTACTGATGGTAACATCAGGCGTACTCTTTTCCGGTTGTTACATCTTATGCTAACAGTTTTTAGCCAGTTGTTTTGTAATCTGAGTAACTGATCTGATTCATCAGGTTTCATTGATAAATATAACAAAGTATCATCAGCATAACAATGAACATTAGTAACATTATGTCTCACCCTCAGATGGAGTCTGGGGGTGAGACATAATGTTGCTGCAGGGTTAAATGAAAAACAGTTAACAAGTTTCAGACAAAAAGATTAAGTTTATTTAATAAAAAAATAAATAATCAAAAACTGTGGCTGGAACGTCCTGTAAAGAACAACAACCACATGCTGAGCTGCAGGTAACACCCGCCTTCATTAAGGAGTAACAGACATTAACAGTCACACTCCTACACAAAGGAATGTACCAAGCAATCCACCCCCTCAGCAGCAGCTAGAGGATGAGATGATCAGACTAAAACTCACTCAGCCAGCACGCAAGCAGCAACTCCACAGTCTGAACAAGACCTGACAACCAGCGTAGGTTGGCCACACCTTGTATAACCTTCCTCAGGCTGATTGACTAAACTGTGCACAGCTGCACCTGCCTACACTGCTTGGCAGTGAGAGAGGAAAACAACACATGCAGTGCTGCTTGTAACAATCATATTGTCTAATAATTTCACTAGGTTGCAGCAGTAAAGAGAATAGGTCCGAGCACTGAACCCTGAGGAACTCCAGGACTGATTCTGGTACATAAAGCAGGTTCATTATTTAAATGAAATCTATCAGGTAAACAGGCCTGAAAGCAGCTTGGTGTTTTGCAGACTTTCTGCAGCAGCTTATCTTGTTTTCTTCATGTCGTGAATTTTGGAAGCTGTTTGAATCAAAAGGTCGTGCAGAGACTTCTAACATTCAGCTTGGCTGCAGCTGATCCAGTGTCAGTTATGTAAGAGTGACCTAACTGCTCATGGGTTTATGTTTCATCACTGTGTTTGTGTCTCTGACTCGTAAAACACACTTCATGCTTTTCACTGGAGAATTCTTTTCCATACATGTTTGTAGCGTGTTCTCACACATGGACTCTTTATCAGAGGTGTTCCTTTCCATTGTTGCTTACCCGAGAGCGTTGGCCTCGTGGGTTCTGGTCCAAGCTATCCAGCACCGTCCTCTGTCTTGTCTGACCTGATTGATGCACCACATGTTCTCTACGTGCTTATACATTAACAGATGCTGCATGTTTGTCGCTTTTATATTTTTATCTTCATCTTCCACCTTTTCTATTAATGAAACTGTCATAAAAAATTCATTAGTCTCCAAAGTGCTGTTATATAACATTTGTACATTTAAAATGCATTACTCGAAAATATTTTTGTATTTGATCCAACATGACAACGTTTAAGAGCAGCAACAGTCAGCTGCGTCCAACTGCAGGACTATAAGAGGGGACAGACCCCAAGGACAGCTCCCCTCATGTAGTCTGGTTTTTCTGTGTCGAGCTGTTCTGAAACTGTAAGACACTTTGACCTGCTCTGTTCATCAGAACAACTATATAAAAAAAAAAAAAAAATTGATACACTTGATGTATCAGCGTCGGAATTAAACTGGACTCCAAACAGTCCGCCTCCTTATATTGTTTCCTTCTCTTTGAATTCTTGCTTGTATGTTCTCTCAATGTAAGTCGCTTTGGATAAAAGTGTCTGCTAAATGACAGTAGTAGTAGTAGTAGTAGTAGTAGTAGTAGTAGTAGTAGTAGTAAACCACATGCTGTAATAAATCCTAATCAGATATATAATACTTAGTAAAGAGTCCCTTCCATTAAAGTTTTTCTGAGGTTTCTGTTGAATATTTTAGCTCCACAGGTGTTCTTACCTTCATAGTGGGTGAAAACTGGTCAACAACTTCTCTTTCAGTTTTAATCTCTCAAACTACGCAGGTGGTGATAAAACCAGAGTTCTCCCGAGTTCTAACGGCCTGTATCTGTTTCATCACAACTCCTTTGTTCGTTAGTATTCATCAGCTCCTGCAGTTGAAACCACACCTAGCATGCTGCTAGCTAAAAGCTGTTAGCATAAGAAGTAGCAAACAGGAAGAGAGAACGTCTGACTTTGCCATGCACAGCAGGAAACAGTATACCTTGCTCTCATAGGCTAGTTTGTTAGCCAATCAGAGTCCAGCAAATTCGAACAATGAATATGAACGAGCTGCTGCTCGAGGCCTGACTGAAGGAGCCGGAACCACCCGAATTTTAACTCAGACAGATTGAAAGGTCTGTTAATCAGTGTTTCCTAACGTTTTTTAGATATAAAATGTTTCATATTACTGGTTAATACTTAAGAAATAAACACAAAGTCCTGAAATTAGTATGAAATGGCCTCTTTAATATTTGAGTTTTTCAGCTGACAAAAGTTAAAGAAAACAGCAGTTAGTTCCAAATTCTTCATTCAGTCTCATTAGGAAGACCGAGAGGCTTCAGAGCATTTCATCTGGTCTCTCCGCTCTGGTTCCCTCTTTTAAATCCTACTTCTTACATTTCAAGCCCTAAATCCTCCCGTCTATATCCTCCCGTCTTCCAGCCTGTAAACGGCCTCCGGAACACGGATTAAACTGGTACCTGCTCCCGGGTCACAGTTTGAACAAAAGCAGATCAGACCTTTGGGATTTCACCTCCACTCATTCTGTCTGCTGACATCATGAACATGAAATCTGTATCAGCTTTTACAATAAAGACTTAAACTTCAGCGTTATCTAATAATTTTCATTCAATTGAACAAACTCATCTGATGAAACACTGAGTGGTTCTGAAAAGAGATTTAGGATACAAATATTTTCTTCTAAAATTTATAAATGAACCAAATCAGAGTTAAAATGATAATATGCTGTCTAAAGCATGACGTTTTAAAAAAATCACACATTATTTTACCATTATCTGTATTTACTTAATGACCTTTGACCTGTTGTAGGTTAACCTGTAACCTGAAGCCTCACGACCAGCCGCCTGTTTTCAGAACATTAGATCAGAATCATTGCTGTTGATTAAAGAAGTCCTTCCATTAAAAACAGTTTTTCTGAGGTTTCTGTTGAATATTTTAGCTCCACAGGTGTTCTTACCTTCATAGTGGGTGAAAACAGGTCAACAACTTCTCTTTCAGTTTTTATCTCTCAAACTACGCAGGTGGTGATAAAACCAGAGTTCTCCTGAGTTCTAACGGCCTGTATCTGTTTCATCACAACTCCTTTGTTCATTAGTATTCATCAGCTCCTGCAGTTGAAACCACGCCTAGCATGCTGCTGGCTAAAAGCTGTTAGCATAACACCTAGCATGCTGCTGGCTAAAAGCTGTTAGCATAAGACGTAACAAAGAGGAAGACACGACGTCTGATGTTACCATGCGCAGCGGGACAGGAAACAGTATACCTTGCTCTTATAGGCTAGTTTGTTAGCCAATCAGAGTCCAGCAAATTTGAATAATGAATATGAACTGACGGAAGGAGCCAGAACCAGCTGAATTTTAACACAGACAGATTGAAAGATCTGTTCATCAGTGTTTCCTGATGTTTTTTAGATATAAAATGTTTCATATTACTGGTTAAAACTACACAAACCACAAAGTCCTGAAATTATTATGAAATGGCCTCTTTAAGAGTGATTGGCACACAATGATCTGAGTAATGTGCATTAGCTGTGTGCAATCCTTGTGATGCTAACGACCGCCACGTTGGTGATGTGTCTGTTTGTCGGTGGCTCATAAACCAGGAAACCCGTTAATCTTGCAGAGAGACGTTTAACCTTTCAAACTCATCAGCCGGCGTGCAGACAGCACCGAACACACAAACACTCACTTTCCTTCAGCTGCTGTCAGCACGTGCGCAGGGTTTAGGCACACTTGATTCCTATGCACACAGATGTGGAGCTGCACGTGTACTGATGTGTGTCCACCTGCCAATATGGCCTCCAGCCTGTGTGACTGTATGTGTCTTGTTTCCCCTCTGAACCCTCACACCTTCTCACTGTGTGCGTTTGGCCAGTGACCTAGAAAATTGTCTGACCTTTTAATATGCAGCTTCCAGGGTGATGAATAAAAACATAAATCCAGTGACTCTGCTACTATGAAACACCTCCACCGTCTCCATCCATGCAGCACTTCATCAGTATATTCTCTACATGGACACGGGGAGAGGGACAGCCGAGGGTCTTTGAAGAGATGACCTCCGGCAGAAAGGGCTGTCTGTAATGAAACCATGTGACTCGTGAGGGTAAGAATGTGAGTACTGTTGATGATAGAGGATGTGATGATGTGAGTGTGTGAAGCAGATTAACACACCAACATGGAGATGCTCCTCTCAGCCCATCTGGACAGATAGCAGAGGATGTAATGTGGCGAAGAAGGTTAATGTAACAGCATGGGACCAGATCAGCTGATCCAAAGTGTGAGAGACTGTAAGTGGTGAAATGATGTGGTGAGGGTGGATGGCACTGGTTCTGCTCATTTTCCTGCACCAACATCATCATAAGAAAAAAAAAGATCCATAAGGACCAAAATACACAGAAAGGAGCTCAGAATCAAATAGAGAGTAAATCAAACGGCTTCTTTCCATCAGCTGTGGTGGTGGTGGTGGTGGGGGGGGTTGGACGTCTTCTGCTCTGTGATTGGATGATTTGATGCTCATGTCACAGATAAACAGCTGTTTTAAGCTGCGTGTTCTTATATTTTCTCTTTAAATCTGAAGTCACATCTCTCTGGTTCTAGAAGCCCAGGTGATGAATCATGTGATTACTCTGAGTTCATCAGAATTCTCTCCATATTATCTAAAAAAGAAATGAAGAATAAAATACTAAACATATACAGTGCAGACCAAAACTTTGTCTGTACTGTAAATATAGACGAACATTTCCTGAAGTTTATGAGAGGACAGCTGGTGTTGCTCTGGAGGTGCTGGGAGACCGATCCTGACCTCCATCCTGATGGACTCCAGATGGACTTTCCTCTGGAACTGGATGAATATTTTTGGATGTTGTTGACGGCGTCTCTTTGATGTTGGACTCTTGTGATGCCGGTTCTCCTGGGTTCTGTCTGGGTTCTGTCTGGGTGCATGCATTCTGTTTTAGGTGTGATTAGACCTTGTGGTTTTGTGTTTGTTTGTGTGTTTTGTGCATATTTTTATGTGCCTGATTGCAATCAGAGTGTCATCAGTGGAGGATGGCTGGGTGGAGCGAGCTCCTGTTGTTTTCTACTTCTAATTGCTGCTTTCCTCTTTGCAAGTCAATTAGCCTGTCAGCCAATCAGTCAGTCAGGAAGCTGCTGCCTGGACAACCAGCCAGGTAATCTGGAAACTAAGCAACACGACTGCTGGACAGGAAGACTTTCAGCCCAGATCCACCACGGATCCTCAAATCAATCAAATGATCCTGTTGACGTTTTCTGTCAACATGTCAGTCAGCCAATCAGAGAGCATCAGTTCTAATTAGTCAGTTCAGAAAGCAGCCAGAGGTTGTCAATCATCAGCACTGAAACTCTGAATCAGCTGTTTAAATGATACATACTGATGCCTGAAGCGTCAGACAAGAAGAACAGCTGCAGCATCAACACGTACAGAACCAGGTTCTGTTTACTGGCACCAGCAGCCATCAAAGAAAAAAGAAAAGTAGAAAACAAACTTCCCCATCTGTTGCATGTGTAAACTCAATCCTTCTGATGTGACTCAAGATTCAAGAATACAATCCTTTACTTTTCTTTTCAGAATCCCATAAAACACCTGAAGAACTGAATCTCTGCAGCGTTCCACACCTCTCACCTGCCTTCAGAGATCTGATGGTACTCAACTCAGCTGTATAAGGGAATTTGAAATGAGGGTTTAAGTGCAGCCATTATCCTCGATAAAGGACATTATTACCTTGTCCTGTCTTAGCAGAAGCAAGACTTTGATATGAACTCAGAGAGGAAGCAGTCAGCTGTTATCTGCTCCTTCCTGTTTGACTGATACAAGCTGTAAACATGGAACCTAACAGGAGACTTTTGCTGCTTGACTGTTCCTGGAGACATGTTGTTGAAATTAACGAGCTCAGTTAAGCTTCGTTAAATGCTGAAATGATTTGGAATGAGGTAAAGTGGAAGTTGTGTACTGTACCGGTCCTTCATTTAGCTGAAAACCTCTCAACTCTCCCAAACTGTAGAAGCAGTGAGCCCTACACCACAAAGTCAGCCTCTAAAAAAATGAGTCGGATTGTGTCATCTATTATGGTGACCTCTATTTTCAGAGACACAGAGACACTTGTCTCACCTGTCATACATCCGGTTGGACAACCAGGGAGACTCACACCTCTGTAGGATCATCAGAGTCTGTAGAATCGAGCCATGGTACCAGAAACCTTGTAATCAGCATCATGATGTCCCAAAGAGGAAGATGCTGAACCAGCTTCAGAACCAGAAGAGTTCTGGATCCATCAACACAGAGGAACAGAATCAGAGTTAGGATTTCAAAGCAGTGAAGGTCAGACAGAATGAAGAGGTATTTCTGCTTGTTGTTGCGTTTCTTTTCTACAGTTTCGGGGGGGGTGGGGGTTGATTTGTTGCTGCTGCAGATCAGGAAGTTTCTTTACTGTCCTGTTTTATGATTTTACTGTTTTATTGTTTTAACTTGTTTGATTTTTAATTGTTATTAGTATATTTTTTGTATTGGTGTATTACTGCTAGTTTGTGTATTTTATATTGCTGTATTTAATGTACAGCACTTTGGTTCTTTATAAATAAAGTTGGTTTGGATTTTTTTCCTGTTGGTTCGTGGAGTGTTTCATGTAGAGTGATGGAACTTAGATCATTATGATCTTCAGACTCTGGGGTTTCTGACAGTATGTAGTTGTTCAGGTAACATCTAGTAAACAAGCTCTGTGTTGGTTTTTATGATCAGCTGTTGCTGCTCTTCGTGTAGTTGCTTCCTGTTGGGATCGTGTGTGTTTCAGCCTCGGTCACAATGACCCGTACGAACAGCTGCAAACACCTGATGATTGAGTTTTAAACCTTTTCCTACGACCTCGTTAACACAGACCTTCTGCATAGGAACGCCAGGTGAATGTCTTCCAAACAGCCTCAACACAGCGAATCATGATCCAGGATTATTTATCTGGTTCTATTTATCTGAACCGGAGGGGACGGTTTCTACAGAGGAAGTGATTCTTCTTTCATTGATGTTTTTATTTAAATTAATCTGATTCGCTCAGACCCTCCAACCGGCCCACGGTCCAGAGACTGTCTGGAGTTACGTGTGTGTGTTGGTGAGTGTGTGTGTGTGCGTGTGCACGTCTGAACTCTCTGAGGTCCGTGTCTGTTGGATCTGAGTGTGAATTCGTCTCCAGTTTTTGAAACCTACTTGTTTTTTGTGCTGAGAATTAGTTTTTGGCATCTTGTTGTACTTCTGGCAGTCGTCTTGCTGTAAAGAAGCCAAAAGCGACTCCAGACTGTTTAGTTTACTTTATTATCCCTCTGAAGTGTGTGTCTTCATGTTTGGGACAGTATGTTCTGTAGCAGCTCTTCAGTTGACTGTGAACTGCAGTTAATAAATAAATCAACCTGTTTGTGTGTGAGAGGTTTAGTTATAGTATCTGGATCCTGTTCAGGGTCACAGAGGGTCATTGGAGGAGAGGCGGGGCTACACCTGGACAGGTCACCAGTCCATCACAGAGCGCTGCATGACGTGCTGTTCTAACTGAATTAAACTGTGAACTCACCCCAGATTTAATCTGTTTATGATTCACTGACTCCATATTGGATTATATATTTACTGTACTTTATTACAACATCTAAAATCTCACTCATCTTTTAGATTTGACATCTTATACCTGCTGCAGGTAAGACTCCAGCTACACACAGCTGATAAACTTACAGGTACTTTACATGAAGGAGGATTTTTAAAACAGTGAGTAGAAAGTTTTCAGTTGGTGTGAGTAAGTTTACAGAATTCCAGCTGTGAAAATGTGTCAAACCAGAATGCAGCTACTTTGTGTGTGTGCATGTACGTGCGCATGTGTACGTACGTACACAGGTGTTTTACATGTCTCCGCCACTTTTTAGGGATCACTAGCTGCAGTTCTTCAACAAATGGCAGAAATAATAATGCGTTCCAGTCGTACTCAGAATTCTGAGATAAGTTAGCTGGAAATGATGAAATGAACTCAGAAATCCAAACTGTGACGACCCCGAGTACTAACAGTAGTACTTATCTTTATTTTTTCCTGATTTGCATGTTCTGTTTTCATTCTGTTTGCTATGTAAGTAGCACCCAGTAGTTTGTATTGTTGTTACTGATAATTACATTGTTGCAAAGCTGAAAATAAACGTGAAAACTTGTGAACTTTGCCGCCAAAATTAACTGGTGTTTATGGTTTTTACTGTAGATGCAAATAATACTTAGTTATAAGTTCTCTGTACTTACATACACAGACCTTGGAGCAGACGTTTCTATAGATCAAAGAATACCTTTCTAATTCTATCATGGGAAATAATTACTTGTTCATAGCGTTCATGTAATAAAGGACTAAAATATTTACATGTTAGAGTAGCTAAATAATGAAATCCTGATGAGAATTCCAGATTCCAGCTTTTATAAAAACCTGAGGACTTGACTGTTTCTTATCTGCTGTAGTTTTATTCATAAGGTTTAAGTTGTGTTTAATACACTCAGCATGTATTTATCATCATATGAATGTTTCATTTCATTTAACAAATATCAGTGAGTCTGTGGGAGTTCATACTGACGGATGATGGAAACAATGTTTTTTCTCTTATTTGTTGTGAACTGTTAGAGTAATGAACCACAATGTCACATTAAAATGTTGATTAGATTAGAATAATAAGATGTGATTATATTAATAAACGACCTTCCTACACGTCTGTGTAATCATCTTCCTCCTTGTCTCATTCTCTCTTTGCTGATTTTATTTCTCGACCTGTTTGTTCTGGGACTCGCATACGACCAGCAGCTCAGTAGTAAATACATTCTCATGTTTTTAGGAACCAACAGTTTCAGTTCCTGCCTATGTGGATAATAGACTCATAAGATAAACTACCTTCAGATTTACTTCATGCAGTAAAACCAACGCAGTCCGACAGCATCAGGACCGCTTGCTTTTAGCTGCTCGTCTCCCGAGACGTCAGGCTGATGAAAAATTTATCTCAAATAGTCAAAACGTGTCTTAAAGCAGCAGCTGCTCGCTTCTCTCTGCACGACTATCAGCCCCTTATTTTCTGTTTTATTCTCTGTTTCAGCCTTTAAGCTGCGGTGAGTGAACTGCTTTAGAGATCCCCCCCCTTCTCCTGACAGTCTTTAAGGTCTCTGTTGAACTGGTTCACCTGTGAGACATTGTGGTCACATGACTGAAGGAGTGAACTGTTATAAAGGTGGACTGTAGAGTCTGGACCTGTCCTTTTATGACTGAAACCAAGGATCCTCCTCTGACCGATACCGAGGATCCTCCTCTGACCGATACCAAGGATCCTCCTCTGACCGAAACCAAGGATCCTCCTCTGACCGATACCGAGGATCCTCCTCTGACCGATACCAAGGATCCTCTTCTGACTGAATCCAAGGATCCTCCTCTGACCGAAACCAAGGATCCTCTTCTGACCGATACCATGGATCCTCCTCTGAACGATACCAAGGATCCTCCTCTGACCGATACCAGGGATCCTCCTCTGACCGATACCTGGGATCCTCCTCTGACCGATACCAAGGATCCTCCTCTGACCGATACCAAGGATCCTCCTCTGACCGATACCAAGGATCCTCCTCTGACCGATACCAGGGATCCTCCTCTGACTAATACTGAGGATCCTCCTCTGACCGATACCAAGGATCCTCCTCTGACTAATACCGAGGATCCTCCTCTGACCGATACCGAGGATCCTCCTCTGACCGATACCAAGGATCCTCTTCTGACCGAAACCAAGGATCCTCCTCTGACTAATACCATGGATCCTCCTCTGACCGGTACCAAGGATCCTCCTCTGACCGATACCAGGGATCCTCCTCTGACCGGTACCAAGGATCCTCCTCTGACCGATACCAAGGACCTTCATGTTCAGAGGAGTAACTTCATCTAATGAAGTTCATATTAAAGCTGTAACATTATCAGTGAAGATGTAAAATCTTTGCAGCTGTTTTATTATTCTTTATGACTGAAGATCAAACTAATGGAAGTTACAGTATCTTTTTGTTCTTGTTTAGTTCTTGTTGTATTTTATCTGTTGGTAATGTGGTGAGAGAAATAACCTGCGTTGACACATGATCACACATGTAATCAGCACTGAGTTTGCATGTTGACCTGTGATCAGCCTCGTGTACACCTTGATCTCTGCTGCGGGGTCACTGAATCAAAGACCAGAGGAGGGGGCAATGAAGAAGAGGACCTCATTTAATCTAAAGTGATTAAATTAAAACAGGCAAAACAAAATTGGCAGAAAACATCAGTAGTCAAGGAGAGATGGTGGAGTTCAGGGTTTATTGAGAAAGAATAGGATGTGATGAGTGAAGGAGTAAAAAGAAGAGATGGGATGAAGAGGTCATTTGAATGTCAAGAGTTGTTGCCTAGAACAAAGATGAGTTTCTTTTCTCTTCACCATTTCTGTCTCACTGAGTTTTGTCTTTGCTGTTTGTTGTTCTGACATGGAAGGTCCATCAGGGTTTCTTCAGGACCGTGGTCTGATGGAGACTCTGATTAAATAATGCAGTCAGCTGGACTGAGAGGCAGGACGGAGATACACACTTGTATTATTTAAAAGTCTTCTGCAGTCAGGTTATCTCACCACTCTAACCGAGGCCCAGAGTGTACATGAGAATTCAAACACGCGTGACACGTGCCTGATAAATGATGACATTGGATGTTTTGAGGCCAGTCACACATGCTGAAGCAGGTGCATCCTGTACGTGTAAGCTTTTTTAACTGCATGACCTTTAAACAGTGCTGTGTTCTCACGTGTTACCATGTTTAAATGTGTGTGTTCATCTGCAGAGAAAACCAGAGCAGAAAGGTTTGTTAGTCTGAATCAACACAAACAGATTTTTAGAAGTTCTGCTTGAAATGTGACCCTGAAAAGTCCTGATGAGAACTCGGTCTGCAGCTTGCCCTCTGCTTCCTGCCGTCTGCTTCCTGCCGTCTGCTTTCTGCCGTCTGCTTCCTGACGTTTGCTTCCTGCCGTCTGTAGCCTGCCGTCTGCTTCCTGCCGTCTGCTTCCTAATCCTGCTTCCTGACGTTTGCTTCCTGCCGTCTGTAGCCTGCCGTCTGCTTCCTGCCGTCTGCTTCCTAATCCTGCTTCCTGCCGTCTGCTTCCTGCCGTCTGTAGCCTGCCGTCTGCTTCCTGACGTCTGCTTCCTGACGTCTGCTTCCTGCCGTCTACTTCCTGACGTCTGCATCCTGACGTCTGCTTCCTGACGTCTGCTTCCTGCCGTCTGCTTCCTGCCGTCTGCTTCCTGCCGTCTGCTTCCTGCCGTCTGTAGCCTGCCGTCTGCTTCCTGCCGTCTGCTTCCTGCCGTCTGCTTCCTGACGTCTGCTTCCTGCCGTCTGCTTCTGCCGTCTGCAGCCTGCATCTGCATCCTGCCGTCTGCATCCTGCCGTCTGCTTCCTGCCGTCTGCTTCCTGCCGTCTGCTTCCTGCCGTCTGTCTCCTGACGTTTGCTTCCTGCCGTCTGCTTCCTGCCGTCTGCTTCCTGCCGTCTGTAGCCTGCCGTCTGCTTCCTGCCGTCTGCTTCCTAATCCTGCTTCCTGCCGTCTGCTTCCTGCCGTCTGTATCCTGCCGTCTGCTTCCTGCCGTCTGCTTCCTGACGTCTACTTCCTGCCGTCTGCTTCCTGACGTCTGCTTCCTGACGTCTGCTTCCTGACGTCTACTTCCTGCCGTCTGCTTCCTGACGTCTGCTTTCTGCCGTCTGCTTCCTGCCGTTTGCTTCCTGCCGTCTGCTTCCTGCCGTCTGCTTCCTGCCGTCTGCTTCCTGCCGTCTGCTTCCTGCCGTCTGTAGCCTGCCGTCTGCTTCCTGCCGTCTGCTTCCTGCCGTCTGCTTCCTGACGTCTACTTCCTGCCGTCTGCTTCCTGACGTCTGCTTCCTGCCGTCTACTTCCTGACGTCTGCATCCTGACGTCTGCTTCCTGCCGTCTGCTTCCTGCCGTTTGCTTCCTGCCGTCTGCTTCCTGCCGTCTGTTTCCTGCCGTCTGTAGCCTGCCGTCTGCTTCCTGCCGTCTGCTTCCTGCCGTCTGCTTCCTGACGTCTGCTTCCTGCCGTCTGCTTCCTGCCGTCTGCTTCCTACGCCTGCTTCCTGACGTTTGCTTCCTGCCGTCTGTAGCCTGCCGTCTGCTTCCTGCCGTCTGCTTCCTAATCCTGCTTCCTGCCGTCTGCTTCCTGCCGTCTGTAGCCTGCCGTCTGCTTCCTGACGTCTGCTTCCTGACGTCTGCTTCCTGACGTCTACTTCCTGACGTCTGCATCCTGACGTCTGCTTCCTGACGTCTACTTCCTGACGTCTGCATCCTGACGTCTGCTTCCTGCCGTCTGCTTCCTGACGTTTGCTTCCTGCCGTCTGCTTCCTGCCGTCTGCTTCCTGCCGTCTGCTTCCTAATCCTGCTTCCTGCCGTCTGCTTCCTGCCTTCTGTCGCCTGCCGTCTGCTTCCTGCCGTTTGCTTCCTGCCGTCTGCTTCCTGACGTCTGCTTCCTGACGTCTGCTTCCTGACGTCTACTTCCTGACGTCTGCTTCCTGACGTCTACTTCCTGCCGTCTGCTTCCTGACGTCTGCTTCCTGCCGTCTGCTTCCTGCCGTCTGCTTCCTAATCCTGCTTCCTGACGTTTGCTTCCTGCCGTCTGCTTCCTGCCGTCTGTAGCCTGCCGTCTGCTTCCTGACGTCTGCTTCCTGCCGTCTGCTTCCTGACGTCTACTTCCTGACGTCTGCATCCTGACGTCTGCTTCCTGACGTCTACTTCCTGACGTCTGCTTTCTGCCGTCTGCTTCCTGACGTTTGCTTCCTGCCGTCTGCTTCCTGCCGTCTGCTTCCTGCCGTCTGTATCCTGCCGTCTGCTTCCTGCCGTCTGCTTCCTGCCGTCTGCTTCCTGCCGTCTGCTTCCTGCCGTCTGCTTCCTGCCGTCTGCTTCCTGCCGTCTGCTTCCTGCCGTCTGCTTCCTGCCGTCTGCTTCCTGCCGTCTGTAGCCTGCCGTCTGCTTCCTGACGTCTGCTTCCTGACGTCTGCATCCTGACGTCTGCTTCCTGCCGTCTGCTTCCTGACGTTTGCTTCCTGCCGTCTGCTTCCTGCCGTCTGCTTCCTGACGTCTGCTTCCTGACGTCTACTTCCTGACGTCTGCTTTCTGCCGTCTGCTTCCTGACGTTTGCTTCCTGCCGTCTGTAGCCTGCCGTCTGCTTCCTGCCGTCTGCTTCCTGACGTCTACTTCCTGACGTCTGCATCCTGACGTCTGCTTCCTGCCGTCTACTTCCTGCCGTCTGCTTCCTGACGTCTGCTTCCTGACGTCTGCTTTCTGCCGTCTGCTTCCTGACGTTTGCTTCCTGCCGTCTGCTTCCTGCCGTCTGCTTCCTGCCGTCTGCTTCCTGCCGTCTGCTTCCTGCCGTCTGCTTCCTGCCGTCTGCTTCCTGCCGTCTGTCGCCTGCCGTCTGCTTCCTGCCGTCTGCTTCCTAATCCTGCTTCCTGACGTTTGCTTCCTGCCGTCTGTAGCCTGCCGTCTGCTTCCTGCCGTCTGCTTCCTAATCCTGCTTCCTGCCGTCTGCTTCCTGCCGTCTGTAGCCTGCCGTCTGCTTCCTGACGTCTGCTTCCTGACGTCTGCTTCCTGACGTCTACTTCCTGACGTCTGCATCCTGACGTCTGCTTCCTGACGTCTACTTCCTGACGTCTGCATCCTGACGTCTGCTTCCTGCCGTCTGCTTCCTGACGTTTGCTTCCTGCCGTCTGCTTCCTGCCGTCTGTAGCCTGCCGTCTGCTTCCTGCCGTCTGCATCCTGCCGTCTGCTTCCTGCCGTCTGCTTCCTGCCGTCTGCTTTCTGCCGTCTGCTTCCTGCCGTCTGTCTCCTGACGTTTGCTTCCTGCCGTCTGCTTCCTGCCGTCTGCTTCCTGCCGTCTGTAGCCTGCCGTCTGCTTCCTGCCGTCTGCTTCCTGCCGTCTGCTTCCTGCCGTCTGCTTCCTGCCGTCTGCTTCCTGCCGTCTGCTTCCTGCCGTCTGCTTCCTGCCCTCTGCTTCCTGCCGTCTGCTTCCTTACGTCTGCTTCCTGACGTCTACTTCCTGACGTCTGCATCCTGACGTCTGCTTCCTGACGTCTACTTCCTGACGTCTGCTTTCTGCCGTCTGCTTCCTGACGTTTGCTTCCTGCCGTCTGTAGCCTGACGTCTGCTTCCTGCCGTCTGCTTCCTGCCGTCTGCTTCCTAATCCTGCTTCCTGACGTTTGCTTCCTGCCGTCTGCTTCCTGCCGTCTGTAGCCTGCCGTCTGCTTCCTGACGTCTGCTTCCTGACGTCTGCTTCCTGACGTCTACTTCCTGACGTCTACTTCCTGACGTCTACTTCCTGACGTCTGCTTCCTGACGTCTACTTCCTGACGTCTGCATCCTGACGTCTGCTTCCTGCCGTCTGCTTCCTGACGTTTGCTTCCTGCCGTCTGCTTCCTGCCGTCTGTAGCCTGCCGTCTGCTTCCTGACGTCTGCTTCCTGCCGTCTGCTTCCTGCCGTCTGCTTCCTGACGTCTACTTCCTGACGTCTGCATCCTGACGTCTGCTTCCTGCCGTCTGCTTTCTGCCGTCTGCAGCCTGCATCTGCATCCTGCCGTCTGCATCCTGCCGTCTGCTTCCTGCCGTCTGCTTCCTGCCGTCTGTTTCCTGCCCTCTTCACGTGCAGCATGAAATCTGTTATGCAAGAACGTTTACTGCTGCATCAGTGAGCGTTGTACCCGTGCAAACATACCACTGATTGCTTTACCACACAATGCATCATGTGCTGTAAATGCCGAGTGGCATTCAGAGTTGCATTACAGTGTATCAAGATTCCAAGTGGAGGAAAATACAGAAAGGTTTTATTTAGAGTTTCTGTTTTCAAATTGAAGCTTTTTCTCTCTTAAAGCAGTTGCTAAGCTACAGAATGGAAACGTTTTCAATGTCAAACCCATTCCGTTTTATCCTTTTCACAGATCCTTATCTTAGGAGTTTATGAGTCACTGAAATCTGTTAGCTAAAGTTCTGATCTGACAAAAACCTTGTCGTGTGAATCAGCTGATGAAGTCATGTGACCAGCACTCAAACAGTTGAGTCTTTCCTTCCTGATGCTAACATCTGTTTGATTTCTCTGCTCTCGGTTGGTTTTTGAACTTTGTGACTCTTTGTGGAATGTTCCAGCTGTTGTTCCTGAAGTGATTTCTATATTTATTCCTCGGTCGCTGCTCAGTCCTTTCTAAATGCTGCTTTTGTATTTTAAATTCTACTGTGTGTTACAAAAAGCAGGAAGTGGATTGTCCAAACCCGAGTCAACAGTCACAGGCAGCTATGTGTACCGACCGCACCACGAGCACTGGTACTGGAAAAAGAAAAGCCAAGCCAACTTTATTTATAAAGCACTAAAAACAGCCAAAGTGCTGTACATTAAATACAAGAATACACAAATTAGCAGTAATACACCAATAAAATGATACTAATACTGTAAAATATATTAATAATGATTAACCCTAACCCAACCAGCCACACAATCCTCTGACATATCCTCCAGCTGAACCCACAGCCCGGAGTTCCTCACACATAAAGTTGTTCTCAGGAATCGGCAACATCCTGGTTTATTGGGAAGCACCTGAACTGACCTGACTCACTCTGATCACTAAACAGAAGATCCAGGTGAGAAACCCAAGGGCATGGAGGTAGAAACCTGACTCTCTTTGATCTGACAGCTGATTGGTTGTTGATGAGTTACTCAGAATCAGATTTTAAAGGTTTATTTTTATTGTTTTGAAAATAAATGTGTGTTAGGGACGCTGCTTGACACGAGGGCCGGTTGGAACCCAGTGTGGATTTTTAATAAAAGTTATTTTAGGCAAATCTGTTCACTCTAATTAATATCCACAGCTAATTACAACCAAAAACTTGTTCCCTCCCGTTGTTCCACCTGCTGAAATAAAAACTAGACAGTCTGTTATCGTTGCCTCTGAACTGAAAGTCCGACCTTCTTTTTCCTTCCCTGAAACACTCGGTGCTTTTTGTCGTGACTCTGACTCGCTGAGTCTTTACTGCTATTAACACATCAACACACAGGTGAGCATCACCTTCCTGCTGAGACGATCAGATAAACAGAGGAACATGTTTCATAAAAAACAATATTTTTAATAAAATAAGTAAAAATACACTATTTTCATTAGAAATTATACTTGAAGTAAAATCTAATATTTATTCTGACATTGGTATTATGTTTACATCTACCAGCCAATAGCTGCAGAGCAGCGGCACCATTGTTGGTTGTCTAATACGGTGAATAGTCCAGCTGGTTTGGGTGAGCCTGGTGCCTCGACTGCTGCAGGACTTGTTCTGTTGTTACAGCTGCTGCAGATGTTGTTGTGATGTTCATGTTCTATGTGTCAGTAGAATGAGATGATACTGGATGGTTGGTCGAGGGAGTGGGATTGTATCGAGTCCTTGTCGTGTCCTTCAGGCGTCATGCTGATCTTTCTGTTTTATCCTGATTAGCTGATTTTTCCTCTTCAGAAGCTCAAAGTTCCTGTTTAAAGTGAACGTCACATTACCTGGAAGGTGAGCGTGTTTCATGACATTGTGATGGTCGTGTACACACAGCGTTCATCTTTTATGAGCCTGTTTGTGTTTTTATGTGACACTTCATATCTGAGTCCATTTATCCTTTTTATCTACCCTGCAGCAGCATCACTCTCTCTCCTCGTGCTTTCAGCCAGCAGGAATCTGAAACATTCCTCAGGCCCTTATTCCCACTCTGCTCCTGAGTCCCAGCAGCTGGCAGGAAGCTGCTGCTCCTGATGTTTGTAGGAGAATGAGTCTCCCTCTCCAGAGATCAGCAGATGCTGCATGTTGTCCATGATGTCCATGTCCATGTCCATGAGACATTCATGTTGCATCATGTGTTTCATTCTGTCTTCGTTTGAAGTATTATTTGGAGAAGTTAGTATCTTTCCTGACTGAGCTCTGTTTGGAGACGCAGGACGGATTAGAACACGTCAACAAGAACCTGAAAAACAAATTCCAGATAAAGTTCCAGCAGGTTCTATGTTCCGTGGGTTCTCCACCTTGGTAAATTAATCTGATGGAGTGCAGATTGGATTGTTTATTATATCAGTGTTTGTGATCTGGATGTTTGTTTACTTTTTCATATTACTGTTCCATCCTCTTGTTTTGCTGTTTGTTCCTTTAAAGACCTGATGCTGGTTAATAAAGTCTCATTTCTTCCTCGTGTTGTTTAAAGGTTCAATATATAAGAACAAACACCCCTCCCCCTCCCTGTTGTATCTGCTGGACCCGCCCCCTCCCCCTCCCTGTTGTATCTGCTGGACCCGCCCCCTCCCCCT
>SSNP01000071.1:2555726-2567610 GCA_006937955.1 Pachypanchax playfairii
GAACCCCCCCCCCCCCCCCGACAGACGCGGTTCTGTAATGAAGACCAATTACTGATGAAACAGCTTTTGAAATGGGAGTTAATAATTAGAGGTTATTTGGTTTTCTCTTCTGTAACGTTGCTCCTGTTTGTCTGACCCCTCCCTCACATGCTTTTCTTTTTCACTCTTCATGTCTTTTCTTCCTCCTCAGACCCATTAATGTGTTTAAATAGGTCGTGATTAGAGGATTTCTATATTCAGAGAGGGATGAAGCTTCTCTGCCTGACTGATCCCTCGGTGGATTCATGTATCATGTATTTCATATGCTTGTTTTCTTTTCTTTCTCTCCCTCGGCAGCTTCTTTCTTTTTATGTTGACTCTTTCTGTTTCTCCTCTGATTATTTCTTCCACTCATCTCTGTTTCTTTTCACTGTCTCTCCAACACTCCTGCCCACTTCCTCTCTAATCTTCTCCAAATGGCTCCGTGTTATCAGTGAAGTACAGAGTCGTGCTTTGGGCACTCGGTGGTGTTAACCTAAAAAAGTTCCGTGTTTGAAGGATCTCTCTCGCTTCCTGGACTCTAGTGTCTCTTTAAAGTAAATAAAAAAGAACAGACTCTCCTCACTGCCACCGGCTGCTCAGCCTTTCTGTGTCTGATAACATCGATCTAACCTTTTATAAAAGTTCAGTGAGTACACTGACAGCTTTATTGTGTTACACGCTGCTCGGTGGACGTGAACGATCTGACTCCTTTTCTGGTTCATCATCTCAGAGCGTCCTGTTGGAACATGAGTCAGTGAGATTTCAGCTCCTGAGTCACACTGTGTAGGTTTTTCTTTCTGTCTCACAGGGACGTCCATGTGTCCTGCAGTTAATGGTGATAAATATTTGTCACATCACAGCAGTTCTCAACTAAGAGTCATACTTTTCCAAAGAACTTACGTCTCTGAGAACAATAAGATTTGTTTTATTTGCACACGTTGTATCAGAAACTAAAGTAAGAAAAGAAAGTCCCACGTCAGGAGTGAAAAGCAGTCTGTGCACAGTGTGTTCTTTGTGTGGTTGTCACACCTCTAATTGTAGGTGTTGTTAAGCAGTCTGAGGCTCATTGTGTGTGTGGGAGGCGGTACAATACAGCCAAGTTTTACATCAGCAGTAGTCTTTAAAACAAGGGGATAAACTGGCTCACCATATGTTACTACAGATGTTGAAATCAGTTTATAGATTAAGATAAATGTGCAGATGATCATTAAAGTCTACTGCTGAGTTTGAAACAGCTGTTCTGCTCCGTTCTGTTTGGTTCTGTTTGGTTCTGTTTGGTTCTGGAGTTCAGTTTGAACAACATGTCGAGTACAGAACTGTAACTATAATGATCAGAGGAACGTTGTGTGTTTGTTAATAATGACTTGAATATTAACTCATTGATCTCTTGATTATTGATCATTTATTATAATGTAACAAGTGAAGTACTAACAGTTTACTCCTTCCACAATCTAAAATATTCTAACTGGATATTTAAAGATGTTTTGCCTTCAGTTCACTTGTAAAATGTGAATTTTAGGATGTCCCAATCAGTTTTTTTGCCCTCGAGTCCAAGTCCGAGTCACTGATTCCTGATCCGATACTTCTTTATTTTTTATTTAATTCACCCTGTTTTAACAACTGTGTTAGCTCACAGAAGGTCTCTGTTAACTTCACCAATCAAGATGTTGGTATTATGTTTACATCTACCAGCCAATAGCTGCAGAGCAGCAGCACCATTGTGGGTTGTCTAATACGGTGAATAGTCCTGCACAGCGAGGCTGGTACTGTGGAGGGGGGCGGAGTCAGCAGGTCGAGCAACTGCTTCGTAACAGCAGGGGATTTTATTGTCCCTCTCAGGAGAGGAGGGACTAGAGAGGATCCGGGGTTAGTATCTTGTCCAAGGATAATTCGACATGTAGGCTGCTAGGTCCGGGATTGAAACGCTTCTGACCCGATCAGGGGACAACTTCCTCCCCCCTTATGCTACGGCCGCTGCCGTCCACGGGATGAGACACGAGATAAAAAAAAAAAAAATCTGATAATGTATATCCTAACTCCTTCACTATGTCTAAAATGTCTCATTTCCTGATGTGGGCTGCCAGTTCCATGTCTCTGTCCGTGGTTCTGAAACACACTATGCCAGTTCCGTGTCTCTGTCCGTGGTTCTGAAACACACTATGCCGTCCCGTGTCTCTGTCCGTGGTTCTGAAACACGCTATGCCGTCCCGTGTCTCTGTCCGTGGTTCTGAAACACGCTATGCCAGTTCCGTGTCTCTGTCCGTGGTTCTGAAACACGCTATGCCAGTTCCGTGTCTCTGTCCGTGGTTCTGAAACACGCTCTGCCAGTTCCGTGTCTCTGTCCGTGGTTCTGAAACACACTCTGTCAGTTCCGTGTCTCTGTCCGTGGTTCTGAAACACACTCTGCCGTCCCGTGTCTCTGTCCGTGGTTCTGAAACACATTTAGTTGGTTCCATATATCTGAGGATGAGTCCTAAATGCACTGGGCTGCATGTTTCCTTTCATCGTGGTATATTTAATCTCTCTCTGACTTCAGACTTTCGATTCTTATCAACATTTATAATAATGTCAAACAGTTTACACAATCCTACTAACTGTATATTGACCTCTGACCTCTGCTTGTTTTCTCCATCCTTGTGTTTTCTCTGCAGTGGTTCTCCTGAATTCTAAAGAGACCCAGGCAGAGTTGGGCTGGACCTCGTATCCTCCAAATGGAGTAAGTTTTTTTTTTTAAAGTCCATATACTATCTGACACAGCTGATCCTCACCCCTCTCTGAGCTCATCATTACCATTAATCAATGCTGTTAATCTGGGCTGACATACCACAGGTCCAAACCCGCCACACCGACACACTGCCAGAGATAAATGCACCTCTCTGTGTCGATCGATATCGTTTGTAATAAGTTATAGCACTGAGACAAATGGTCTTTTTAAAAGAATGGTACTAGGGACTTGGTGGTGGGGGAGGGTGTGTCGGGTCTGCCTCCTTCACATTCACTCACTCCCACTCTGGTCGTGTCCCTCAATTTTATTTACATTATAGACATGTAGGGACAAGGGGGACAGCTCTGGGGGAGGGGGGGGTGTAGGGACAGCTCTGGGGGAGGGGGGTCTGCTGCCAGCCAGCAGTAGGATGTCCCCATCTGAACTGCTCTCCTGTTATTTAATGTGCTAGTGTCACATACATGATTACCTGCCATCACAGTACGCACATATTCAAGCACTTGCTGAACACACATGCTGAACGGGGGAGAGCAGTTCAGGTGAGGACATCCTACTGCTGGCTGACAGCAGACCCCCTGACCCCCTCACAGGTAAAAACTACCTCTGTTCTTCTATCAGAAAGTGATCAGATTAACATGATGTAAAACCAGATAGCGTCACAAAATTTACACAAAAAATTCCGATGTTCTCCATGAAGAGTTTGAACGTGAGTAGTGGTGAGTGAGAGAGCAGAGATTTGTTTTTAGATGGTCCAGTACTTTTCATGATACACTTGTGCAGTTAAAACTATGACAAACTTATAAAATGTGACATAAATTAGGTGTTTGTAAAGTATAAAATTGAGAGTCATTTAATAAATTTACTTTCTGGTAAAAATAACAACATAAATCAGCAGCAGGTTTTCTTCACAATAATCTGTAAACTAAAGGATCAAAGCAGGAATCAGATTCTTAAATTACTTGTTGAAATAATGAAAGATAAAGGACAGATAGACAGAGACATTAAATACAGGAAATAGCATAGGAATCAGTAGTTTATGGGGCCCATTCTACTTTCTGTATCTCATGTCTGTGTACTAATTCTACTCATGTGTACTTATCTGTCTTCTTCTAGTAATGATGTTATTTTTCTGGAGTAAGTTGTGTAACAAGTACAACAACTGTGACCTGGAAGCAGATTCCTTGTGTGTTTGTAACATAGTGGATCAAATAAACAAGAAGCAGCGTGTTCAGAAGGCTTTCTGTGTCTGACTGTTTAGGGTTTATTGTTTGTCCAATGAGAACAGGAGGAACATGATGATGTTTACAGAACAAACCAAAACAGGTTCCAGCCTCATGTATCCATCTGAGATGTTTTTGGGATCTCACATCATCCTCAGCCCACGTCACAGTAACAGGTTCAAGGACTTTTCATCATGTTTATCAAGTTGCTCGTTTTAATAGTTAAAATCAACCGCTCATCAAAAAAACAACATGATTTCTAGAACTCTATTATTTAGTTGGTGTGGTACAGACTTTACTGTCAGAAGGCTGAAGCCAATAAAAACTAAACCCTCACAGCTGATTCAGCGTGAACTGTTTCATAAAATCTGAAGAGATTCAAAGCAGTAATCAATTTATTTTGAGTGAAACTATGAACGCAGATGAAGATTGTGTTAAAGATGATGATGAAGATGATGAAGATCGTGTTGATGATGATGATGAAGATGATGAAGATCGTGTTGATGATGATGAAGATCGTGTTAAAGATGATGATGAAGATGATGAAGATCGTGTTGATGATGATGATGAAGATGATGAAGATCGTGTTGATGATGATGATGAAGATGATGATGATCGTGTTGATGATGATGATGATGATGATGAAGATCGTGTTGATGATGATGATGAAGATGATGATGATCGTGTTGATGATGATGATGATGATGATCGTGTTGATGATGATGATGAAGATGATGAAGATCGTGTTGATGATGATGATGAAGATGATGATGATCGTGTTGATGATGATGATGAAGATGATGAAGATCGTGTTGATGATGATGATGAAGATGATGATGATCGTGTTGATGATGATGAAGATCGTGTTGATGATGATGAAGATCGTGTTGATGATGATGATGAAGATCGTGTTGATGATGATGATGAAGATCGTGTTGATGATGATGATGAAGATCGTGTTGATGATGATGATGAAGATCGTGTTGATGATGATGATGAAGATCGTGTTGATGATGATGATGAAGATCGTGTTGATGATGATGAAGATCGTGTTGATGATGATGAAGATCGTGTTAAAGATGATGATGATGATCGTGTTGATGATGATGATGATCGTGTTGATGATGATGATAATGAAGATCGTGTTGATGATGATGAAGATCGTGTTGATGATGATGAAGATCGTGTTGATGATGATGAAGATCGTGTTGATGACGATGAAGATCGTGTTGATGACGATGAAGATCGTGTTAAAGACGATGAAGATCGTGTTAAAGATGATGAAGATCGTGTTGACGATGAAGATCGTGTTAAAGATGATGAAGATCGTGTTGATGATGATGAAGATCGTGTTGATGATGATGAAGATCGTGTTAAAGATGATGATGAAGATCGTGTTAAAGACGATGAAGATCGTGTTAAAGATGATGAAGATCGTGTTAAAGATGATGATGAAGATCGTGTTAAAGATGATGATGAAGATCGTGTTGATGATGATGATGATGAAGATCGTGTTGATGACGATGAAGATCGTGTTAAAGATGACGATGAAGATCGTGTTGATGATGAAGATCGTGTTAAAGATGATGATGATCGTGTTGATGATGATGAAGATCGTGTTGACGATGATGATGAAGATCGTGTTGATGATGAAGATCGTGTTAAAGATGATGATGATCGTGTTGATGATGATGAAGATCGTGTTGATGATGATGATGAAGATCGTGTTGATGATGATGATGAAGATCGTGTTGATGATGATGATGATGAAGATCGTGTTGATGATGATGAAGATCGTGTTGATGATGATGAAGATCGTGTTGATGATGATGAAGATCGTGTTGATGATGATGATGATCGTGTTGATGATGATGAAGATCATGTTGATGATGATGATGAAGGTCGTGTTGATGATGATGAAGATGATGATGATCGTGTTGATGATGATGAAGATCGTGTTGATGATGATGAAGATCGTGTTAAAGATGATGATGATCGTGTTAAAGATGATGAAGATCGTGTTGATGATGATGAAGATCGTGTTGACGATGAAGATCGTGTTGATGATGATGAAGATCGTGTTAAAGATGATGATGAAGATCGTGTTGATGATGAAGATCGTGTTAAAGATGATGATGATCGTGTTGATGATGATGAAGATCGTGTTGATGATGATGATGAAGATCGTGTTGATGATGATGATGAAGATCGTGTTGATGATGATGATGAAGATCGTGTTGATGATGATGAAGATCGTGTTGATGATGATGAAGAACGTGTTGATGATGATGATGAAGATCGTGTTAATGATGATGATGATCGTGTTGATGATGATGAAGATCGTGTTGATGATGATGAAGATCGTGTTAAAGATGATGATGATCGTGTTGATGATGATGATGAAGATCGTGTTGATGATGATGATGAAGATCGTGTTGATGATGATGATGAAGATCGTGTTGATGATGATGATGAAGATGATGGTGTTAAAGATGATGATGATCGTGTTGATGATGATGAAGATGGTGTTGATGATGAAGATCGTGTTAAAGATGATGATGATCGTGTTGATGATGATGAAGATCGTGTTGATGATGAAGATCGTGTTAAAGATGATGATGATCGTGTTGATGATGATGAAGATCGTGTTGATGATGATGATGAAGATCGTGTTGATGATGATGATGAAGATCGTGTTGATGATGATGAAGATCGTGTTGATGATGATGATGATGGTGTTGATGATGATGATGAAGATCGTGTTGAAGATGATGATGATCGTGTTGATGATGATGAAGATCGTGTTGATGATGATGATGAAGATCGTGTTGATGATGATGATGAAGATCGTGTTGATGATGATGAAGATCGTGTTGATGATGATGAAGATGGTGTTAATGATGACGATGAAGATCGTGTTGATGATGATGAAGATCGTGTTGATGATGATGATGAAGATCGTGTTGATGATGATGATGAAGATCGTGTTGATGATGATGATGAAGATCGTGTTGATGATGATGATGAAGATCGTGTTGATGATGATGAAGATCGTGTTGATGATGATGATGAAGATCGTGTTGATGATGATGATGAAGATGGTGTTGATGATGATGATGATGATGATCGTGATGATGATGATGATGAAGATCGTGTTGATGATGATGAAGATCATGTTGATGATGATGATGAAGATCGTGTTAAAGATGATGATGAAGATCGTGTTGATGATGATGATGAAGATCGTGTTGATGATGATGATGAAGATCGTGTTGATGATGATGAAGATCGTGTTGATGATGATGAAGATCGTGTTAAAGATGATGATGATGATCGTGTTGATGATGATGATGATCGTGTTGATGATGATGATGAAGATGGTGTTGATGATGATGATGATGATCGTGTTGATGATGATGATGAAGATGGTGATGATCGTGTTGATGATGATGATGAAGATGATGAAGATCGTGTTGATGATGATGATGAAGATCGTGTTGATGATGATGATGAAGATCGTGTTGATGATGATGATGAAGATCGTGTTGATGATGATGATGATCGTGTTGATGATGATGATGATGATGATGGTGTTGATGATGATGATGAAGATGATGATGATGGTGTTGATGATGATGATGATGATGGTGTTGATGTTGATGATGATGATGATGATGATCGTGTTGATGATGATGATGAAGATGATGAAGATCGTGTTGATGATGATGATGAAGATCGTGTTGATGATGATGATGAAGATCGTGTTGATGATGATGATGATGATCGTGTTGATGATGATGAAGATCGTGTTGATGATGAAGATCGTGTTAAAGATGATGATGATCGTGTTGATGATGATGAAGATCGTGTTGATGATGATGAAGATCGTGTTGATGATGATGAAGATCGTGTTGATGACGATGAAGATCGTGTTGATGACGATGAAGATCGTGTTAAAGACGATGAAGATCGTGTTAAAGATGATGAAGATCGTGTTGATGATGAAGATCGTGTTAAAGATGATGATGATCGTGTTGATGATGATGAAGATCGTGTTGATGATGATGAAGATCGTGTTAAAGATGATGATGATCGTGTTAAAGATGATGAAGATCGTGTTGATGATGATGATGAAGATCGTGTTAAAGATGATGAAGATCGTGTTGATGATGATGAAGATCGTGTTGACGATGAAGATCGTGTTGATGATGATGAAGATCGTGTTAAAGATGATGATGATCGTGTTGATGATGATGATGAAGATCGTGTTGATGATGATGATGAAGATCGTGTTGATGATGATGATGAAGATCGTGTTGATGATGATGAAGATCGTGTTGATGATGATGAAGATCGTGTTGATGATGATGAAGATCGTGTTGATGACGATGAAGATCGTGTTGATGACGATGAAGATCGTGTTAAAGACGATGAAGATCGTGTTAAAGATGATGAAGATCGTGTTGACGATGAAGATCGTGTTAAAGATGATGAAGATCGTGTTGATGATGATGAAGATCGTGTTGATGATGATGAAGATCGTGTTAAAGATGATGATGAAGATCGTGGTGATGATGATGATGATGATCGTGTTGATGATGATGATGAAGATCGTGTTGATGATGATGATGAAGATCGTGTTGATGATGATGATGATCGTGTTGATGACGATGAAGATCGTGTTGATGATGATGAAGATCGTGTTGATGATGAAGATCGTGTTAAAGATGATGATGATCGTGTTGATGATGATGAAGATCGTGTTGATGATGATGATGAAGATCGTGTTGATGATGATGATGAAGATCGTGTTGATGATGATGATGAAGATCGTGTTGATGATGAAGATCGTGTTGAAGATGATGATGATCGTGTTGATGATGATGAAGATCGTGTTGATGATGAAGATCGTGTTAAAGATGATGATGAAGATCGTGTTAAAGATGATGATGAAGATCGTGTTGATGATGATGAAGATCGTGTTGATGATGATGAAGATCGTGTTGATGATGATGATGAAGATCGTGTTGATGATGATGATGAAGATCGTGTTGATGATGATGATGATGATCGTGTTGATGATGATGATGATGATGATGAAGATCGTGTTGATGATGATGATGATGATGATGATGATCGTGTTGATGATGATGATGATGGTGTTGATGATGATGAAGATCGTGTTGATGATGATGAAGATCGTGTTGATGATGATGAAGATCGTGTTGATGATGATGAAGATCGTGTTAAAGATGATGATGATGATCGTGTTGATGATGATGATGATCGTGTTGATGATGATGATAATGAAGATCGTGTTGATGATGATGAAGATCGTGTTGATGATGATGAAGATCGTGTTGATGACGATGAAGATCGTGTTGATGACGATGAAGATCGTGTTAAAGACGATGAAGATCGTGTTGACGATGAAGATCGTGTTAAAGATGATGAAGATCGTGTTGACGATGAAGATCGTGTTAAAGATGATGAAGATCGTGTTGATGATGATGATGAAGATCGTGTTAAAGATGATGATGAAGATCGTGTTGATGATGATGAAGATCGTGTTAAAGATGATGATGAAGATCGTGTTAAAGACGATGAAGATCGTGTTAAAGATGATGAAGATCGTGTTAAAGATGATGATGAAGATCGTGTTAAAGATGATGATGAAGATCGTGTTGATGATGAAGATCGTGTTAAAGATGATGATGATCGTGTTGATGATGATGAAGATCGTGTTGATGATGATGAAGATCATGTTGATGATGATGATGATGATCGTGTTGATGATGATGATGAAGATCGTGTTGATGATGATGATCGTGTTGATGATGATGAAGATCGTGTTGATGATGATGATGAAGATCGTGTTGATGATGATGATGAAGATCGTGTTGATGAAGATGATGAAGATCGTGTTGATGATGATGATGAAGATCGTGTTGATGATGATGATGAAGATCGTGTTGATGATGATGATGAAGATCGTGTTGATGATGATGATGAAGATCGTGTTGATGATGATGATGAAGATCATGTTGATGATGATGAAGATGGTGAAGATCGTGTTGATGATGTTGATGATGATGAAGATGATGAAGATCGTGTTGATGATGATGATGAAGGTCGTGCTGATGATGATGAAGATAATGAAGATCGTGTTGATGAAGATGATGAAGATCGTGTTGATGATGATGAAGATAATGAAGATCGTGTTGATGAAGATGATGAAGATCGTGTTGATGATGATGATGATGAAGATCGTGTTGATGATGATGAAGATCGTGTTGATGATGATGATGATCGTGTTGATGATGATGAAGATCATGTTGATGATGATGATGAAGGTCGTGTTGATGATGATGAAGATGATGAAGATCGTGTTGATGATGATGAAGATCATGTTGATGATGATGAAGATGATGAAGATCGTGTTGATGATGATGATGATGAAGATCGTGTTGATGATGATGATGAAGATCATGTTGATGATGATGAAGATGATGAAGATCGTGTTGATGATGATGATGATGAAGATCGTGTTGATGATGATGATGAAGATCGTGTTGATGATGATGAAGATCATGTTGATGATGATGATGAAGGATATGATGATGGTGCTGGTGATGATGATGGTAGTAATGACATACATGATGAGGATGATGATGATGAAGACAGAGGACACATGTTGTGGACTTTCAGAGACACACCCACCCATCAGATGATGTCATGGTTCTTCTCATAGTCTTTCTGTCTTCTTTCCATCTGTTCTGTGTGAAACCTGGTTTAAACAATTGTTTTCTAAAAGTTCTTTTCTCTTTCCTTTTATCTTCAGTGGGAGGAGATAAGTGGAGTGGATGAGAAGTATAAGCCCATTCGGACCTACCAGGTATGCAACGTGATGGAACCCACACAGCAGAACAACTGGCTGCAGACGGGCTGGGTGTCACGCCGTGGTGGTCAGCGTATCTTTGTGGAGCTTCAGTTCACACTGCGGGACTGCAACAGCATACCCGGAGTGGCCGGTACCTGTAAGGAGACCTTTAACCTCCTATATGTGGAATCAGACCGAGACCTTGGAGGAGTGACCCGGGAGGACCGTTACTCCAAGATAGACACCATCGCTGCAGATGAGAGCTTCACACAGGGTGACCTTGGTGAGAGGAAGATGAAACTGAACACGGAAGTGCGTGAGATTGGCCACCTCAACAGGAAGGGGTTTCATCTGGCGTTCCAGGATGTCGGCGCCTGCGTGGCTTTGGTGGCTGTCCGGGTTTACTACAAACGCTGCCTTGCAACTGTCCAGAACCTGGCAGTGTTCCCCGACACGGTGGCCGAGGCCGCTTTTGCCACACTGGTGGAGGTCCGCGGGACTTGTGTCAACAACTCAGAGGTGGACACAGATGTCCCCCCCAGGATGCACTGCAGCGCTGAAGGCGAGTGGCTGGTGCCAATTGGGAAGTGCAGCTGCAGCGCGGGTTACGAGGAAGGACACAGCAGCTGTGAAGGTAGGTGAAGACATGGTGAGAGAAACACAGAAGATCTCTCATGACAAAAAGTTCCAATAATTATATGACAAATGCAACACACACACTAATGTGCTGGAAATCAGATCAAAATGCTGAAAAATCTTCATCTTATTAGTAGATTTAGATTTATATGATATAAAATAGCTGGTTTTTTCAGACTGTGATTCAGCTGAGGAGCAGCAGGAGAAGGCAGAGCTGGACATGAAGGAGGTACAGGAATGATGAAGTACACCTGCCTGCATTCAGCTCCTTTAAGGTCACGGATGGTGCAAATGTTGATTCTAATATTTTGTCCCAGGTGTGTGTGTGTGTGTGTGTGGGGTGTGTGTGTGTGTGTGTGTGTGTGTGTGTGTGGGGTGTGTGTGTGTGTGTGTGTGTGTGTG
>SSNP01000071.1:2567911-2580649 GCA_006937955.1 Pachypanchax playfairii
GGGGGGGGGGGGGGGGTGGGGGGGGGGGGGGGGGGGGGGGGGGCATGTACATATATCATTGTGAGGACCAACTTTTGACAGACCACCTGCAAATGTGTGTGGACATCTGTAGTTGTGAGGACATTTTGCTGTCCATACAATGTTTAACAAGTGAGTGTGCTCTAATGGGGTTGGAGTTAGAGGTTTGGGTGAATTAGGTCAAGGTTAGTGTTAGAGTTAGGGTTAGTAAAATCAAGTACTTTGGAAAACTGCTTTCTTTCACAAGTCCAAACGTTTAAGATGAGAAGACCTGATGTGAGACAAGCGTGATCACATGACACCTGTAAGGTGCTCAAATCAGCTGGAACTCATTTCTTCTGAGATCCTTATAGCTGAGCTATTCGTGTAACATAAGTCACTCTTGATCCTGATCCTCGGACATGATGAGGTCAGAGTGATGATGATGATGTACAGCCAACTACAACAGAGGCATTAATCAGATTCCTCTTTACTTACTGAAGTTTCCAGGTTGTATAGATCTGTTATCGTGTAGATCTTACATCTGGTCTGCTCCCTGTGAGGGAGGAGTTTGTCTGAAAAATGGAGGGAAGAGATGGTGGAAAATAAAAATGTGTTTGTTTCATACACTGACACCAAACTGGTGACACCTACTGAAACAAACTCTGTTAAAGATCGATCTGAACTACAGGAACTTACTGAGGCTCTGATCCATCCAACCCATTGAAACAAGTAACTACTGCAGGAGGTTCTTCTGTTCATTGTGTTGTCTTCCATACGGATCTATCACTGAGGACGTAGGAGTGAAGGATTCCAAGGTGAGGTGAGGACACAGGAAACAAGCAATCATGGAGTTCTGTTTTAGAGTCTCATCAAATCAAATCAATCAAAAATACTTTATTAATTCCTGAAGGGAAATGAAGTGTTGTTGTAGCTCAGTTCTTCTTCAGGGAACCATTGTAGAGGGTTCTAGCTGTGGACGGGAAGGATCTCCCGTAGAGGGTTCTAGCTGTGGACGGGAAAGATCTCCTGTAGAGGGTTCTAGCTGTGGACGGGAAGGATCTCCTGTAGAGGGTTCTAGCTGTGGACGGGAAAGATCTCCTGTAGAGGGTTCTAGCTGTGGACGGGAAGGATCTCCTGTAGAGGGTTCTAGCTGTGGACAGGAAGGATCTCCCGTAGAGGGTTCTAGCTGTGGACGGGAAGGATCTCCCGTAGAGGGTTCTAGCTGTAGACAGGAAGGATCTCCCGTAGAGGGTTCTAGCTGTGGACGGGAAGGATCTCCCGTAGAGGGTTCTAGCTGTGGACGGGAAGGATCTCCTGTAGAGGGTTCTAGCTGTGGACAGGAAGGATCTCCTGTAGAGGGTTCTAGCTGTGGACAGGAAGGATCTCCTGTAGAGGGTTCTAGCTGTGGACGGGAAGGATCTCCCGTAGAGGGTTCTAGCTGTGGACGGGAAGGATCTCCCGTAGAGGGTTCTAGCCGTGGACAGGAAGGATCTCCTGTAGAGGGTTCTAGCTGTAGACGGGAAGGATCTCCCGTAGAGGGTTCTAGCTGTGGACGGGAAGGACCTCCCGTAGAGGGTTCTAGCTGTGGACGGGAAGGATCTCCCGTAGAGGGTTCTAGCTGTGGACGGGAAGGATCTCCCGTAGAGGGTTCTAGCTGTGGACGGGAAGGATCTCCCGTAGAGGGTTCTAGCTGTGGACGGGAAGGATCTCCCGTAGAGGGTTCTAGCTGTGGACAGGAAGGATCTCCCGTAGAGGGTTCTAGCTGTGGACAGGAAGGATCTCCTGTAGAGGGTTCTAGCTGTAGACAGGAAGGATCTCCCGTAGAGGGTTCTAGCTGTGGACGGGAAGGATCTCCCGTAGAGGGTTCTAGCTGTGGACGGGAAGGATCTCCTGTAGAGGGTTCTAGCTGTAGACGGGAAGGATCTCCCGTAGAGGGTTCTAGCTGTGGACGGGAAGGATCTCCCGTAGAGGGTTCTAGCTGTGGACGGGAAGGATCTCCCGTAGAGGGTTCTAGCTGTGGACGGGAAGGATCTCCTGTAGAGGGTTCTAGCTGTGGACAGGAAGGATCTCCTGTAGAGGGTTCTAGCTGTAGACGGGAAGGATCTCCCGTAGAGGGTTCTAGCTGTGGACGGGAAGGATCTCCCGTAGAGGGTTCTAGCTGTGGACGGGAAGGATCTCCCGTAGAGGGTTCTAGCTGTGGACAGGAAGGATCTCCTGTAGAGGGTTCTAGCTGTAGACAGGAAGGATCTCCCGTAGAGGGTTCTAGCTGTGGACGGGAAGGATCTCCTGTAGAGGGTTCTAGCTGTGGACAGGAAGGATCTCCTGTAGAGGGTTCTAGCTGTGGACAGGAAGGATCTCCTGTAGAGGGTTCTAGCTGTAGACAGGAAGGATCTCCCGTAGAGGGTTCTAGCTGTGGACGGGAAGGATCTCCTGTAGAGGGTTCTAGCTGTGGATGGGAAGGATCTCCCGTAGAGGGTTCTAGCTGTGGACGGGAAGGATCTCCCGTAGAGGGTTCTAGCTGTGGACGGGAAGGATCTCCTGTAGAGGGTTCTAGCTGTAGACAGGAAGGATCTCCCGTAGAGGGTTCTAGCTGTGGACAGGAAGGATCTCCCGTAGAGGGTTCTAGCTGTGGACAGGAAGGATCTCCCGTAGAGGGTTCTAGCTGTGGACGGGAAGGATCTCCCGTAGAGGGTTCTAGCTGTGGACGGGAAGGATCTCCTGTAGAGGGTTCTAGCTGTGGACAGGAAGGATCTCCTGTAGAGGGTTCTAGCCGTGGACAGGAAGGATCTCCTGTAGAGGGTTCTAGCTGTAGACAGGAAGGATCTCCTGTAACGGTCTGTGCTGCAGCAGATTAAGAATCTTCTGACTGAAGACACTCTGTTGTTGAGTTACTGTGTTCTGAAGAGGATGATGAGGGTTTTCCATCATGTTCTTCATCCTCCTTTGGACAATCAACTCAAGAGACTCCAGTTCAGTCTCCAGGACAGAATCAGTCCTCCTTATCTATCTGTTCAGCCTCTTCGTGTCACCTGCTCTGATGCTCCGCCCCCAACGGCTGTGGCTCAGTGGTTAGAGCGGTCGTCCTCCAACTTGAAGGTTGGTGGATCGATCCCGGCTTCCACCACATGTCACATGTCGAAGTGTCCTTGGGCAAGACACTGAACCCCATGTTGCCCCCCCGATCTGCGTATCGGGTTGTGTAAATGTAAAACCTTGTAGTGTGAAAGCGCTTTGAGTGGTCTGAATGACTAGAAAAGCGCTATACAAATACAGGACATTTACCATTACCCAACAGGTGACTGCAGATGTGATCAGCTGACTAACTCCTCTTCTTTTGCCGCTTTTCTTCAAATCTCTGTCTGCTCGTATTGTTTGAAAGCCAGGTAGAGCAACGCTGGAGTCCGGGATATGTTCATGCGGGCTCGTGGTGATGATGCGGGCTCGTGGTGATGATGCGGGTTGATGGTCATGATGCGGGCTCGTGGTGATGATGCGGGCTCGTGGTGATGATGCGGGCTCGTGGTGATGATGCGGGTTGATGGTCATGATTCGGGCTCGTGGTGATGAGGCGGGCTCGTGGTGATGATGCGGGCTGATGGTCATGATGCGGGCTCGTGGTGATGATGTGGTGATGATGCGGGTTGATGGTCATGATGCGGGCTCGTGGTGATGATGCGGGTTGATGGTCATGATTCGGGCTCGTGGTGATGAGGCGGGCTCGTGGTGATGATGCGGGCTCGTGGTGATGATGCGGGCTCGTGGTGATGATGCGGGTTGATGGTCATGATGCGGGCTCGTGGTGATGATGTGGGCTCGTGGTGATGATGCGGGTTGATGGTCATGATGCGGGCTCGTGGTGATGATGCGGGCTCGTGGTGATGATGCGGGCTCGTGGTGATGATGTGGGCTCGTGGTGATGATGCGGGTTGATGGTCATGATGCGGGCTCGTGGTGATGATGCGGGTCATGATGCGGGCTCGTGGTGATGATGCGGGTCATGATGCGGGCTCGTGGTGATGATGTGGTGATGATGCGGGTTGATGGTCATGATGCGGGCTCGTGGTGATGATGCGGGCTCGTGGTGATGATGCGGGTTCGTCTGTGTGCTAAAACAGTACAGGAACATTAGGTGGTTTATTGCAGGGTGTTGATGTTGGACAATAATAAAGACAATACATTTTTTAAAGAGGAGATCTTATGAATCACATTTCAAATACTCAGTGGTTTCAAGTTGTTGTTGTAAATATATCTTTAATGATCCATCATGAACCTTCTTTCAATGTTATTACGAACAGAATCTCAGATGATTTATCAGGGTCAGAATTTGGAGCCCTCCTGGTTCAGGTCTGCAGTAAAACACCTGAATAAGACCAAACGTTCACCTGCTGAGAAAGGCTGATTACTGTCTCACTTCCTGCAGCAGCTTCACTAAAGTGCTTTATAGGATTACAGCAGATCATTTTACTGCCTTTGGGATCCAGTTTTAATTAAAAGTCTCATTTATTTGATAACATAAATATAAATCTCACTTCATTCATGTTGTTTTGCGTAACATCATGGAGGAACTGAATAGGTTTTCACATAAAGATGTTTTTAAGAACTAAAAATCTGAGTTTAAAGGACAAAGTTTTTAGTCTTCAGCTGGAACAAAGTTTTATCTTCAGTCATACAGAAGTTTTTGACTCTGACAGTCAGAAAGTGTTCAGTGAGGGCGTTAGCTACTGCAGCTGCTTTTTGTGCATATTCACTTGAGAATGTGCATTACAAACATAAAGACAGGAAGCAGCGACAAGATGCTGAGATGCAGCATTTTCCTGTGGAAGTAGAGGACGTGGCTGAATGAGACCAACAGACCCCCCAAATCCCACTGACGACAATTTGGAAGTCCAGAAAGACAGAAACATCTTACTAGAGCATCCTCTGTCTCAGCAGGAGACAGATGATGCTGTTATCTTGGAGAATGGTCTCCTGGCACACACACGCGCGCGCGCACACACACACACACACACACACACACACACACTGCTATGAATGAATATGCAGCCAGAGACCCGACATCTCCCTTTGCACCACAGCTATTGATCAGCTGTGATGCTCCACTAACCTGAGGAATTGTGCTGGGACTGCTTATCCACACAGTGCAGCACACACTTACACACAAATGCACATACAAACAGACACACACACATACACAAATACACAAATATGCACCCCCCTGAACACACACACACATGCACACACAAAATTAGTGTGAAGACACAAAAGTGAGTATGTTTGCACGCTTGTGTCACGACTGCACATCCCTACATGTTCTCAAAGAAAAGCACGAGGCAGTTTCATAAACGCAACTAATGTAATCAGTTCTAAACAAACCATCGTCGGTGTGTGTGTGTGTGTGTGTGTGAGCGTGTGTGTGTGTGTGTGTGTGTGTGTGTGTGTGTGTGTGTGTGTGTGGGTTTGTATTTCTGACCTCCTGGGGACCCGTTTCCTGACTTTTACTATCTTTCTGGGGTCCGAGGGTTCTTGTGGGGACCGAAGCCTGGTCCCCATGAGGGGGACTCCCCTTTTTAGGGTTAGGGGTTAGGTTTATAGGTATGGTGTGAATAGAGTTTTAGTTAGTCTTAGGGTTAGTTATAGATCAGTAATGGTTAAGGTTAGGAAAAGGGTTTGGGTTAGGTATAAATCTAGTTACTAAAATCAATGGAAGTCAATGGACGGTCCCCATAAGGATAACAAAACACACTTGTGTGTGTGTGTGTGTGTGAAAGAGAGAGAGCTCATGTGTGTGATGATCACCCTCCACCTGCTTCACCTACAATCATAACTTTGTCGATGATGGTTCGATATTATTGACCTGCTATGAGACACTTGGTGCGTTCAAACTAACTCAGACAACCACAGACACACAAACCCATAGGCGCCTTTTTAACCGGGGACGCTGGGGACATGTCCCCAGCACTTTTTGCAATCGACCATTCCGTCCTCACCACTTTTCAAGGGAGCCCTGGCTGTAGCTTGCAGTTCAGTGGCTGGAATTATCCTTACTATGTATGGCAGGATATATTGTAACGCCATCAGAGCGGTAGAGGGCGCCCAGGTGTACCTCCAAGTTTCTACTGCTTGATGCAAATTGACCTGACATTCACTTATGGTCTCAAAAGATAGCCTATTGTTATACGTAAAAAAAGTCATGACATAAAGTATGCTTTAACTGTAAATGAAAATAAAACCGTATTTAATTTAGTTTATTCTGCAGCTTTGTAACTATTTTCTTTTACTAATCTAGCAGATCACAGAGTACTACTGAACTCCGCAGGGAACATGGTGAAAAAATTGTTTTAAGGTGAGAAAGCAAATAAATAAATAAATACATTTTGTGTTATCTCAAGGAAGTATTAAAGCCTCTACTTCCTGTCTGCTGCAAAATTAGCTTGGTAGTTGAGCGAAGCTGTTCTCCATCAACAGAAAACTTCAATGTACTGAATGTATGAGTGTTAGCAGAGCCATGCAGAGACCTTTGAAGGGGCGGGTGCTCAAAAGTTAAAAAGGGGCACATAGAACCTGGTTTAACAACAACAACCCACATTTCATCAAAAATCTAACATGGACTCTTGTCATTACTACATCATAGGGCTGGGCGATATGGCTTAAAAATAAAATCTCCGATTTTTTTTTTTGTTCGATTTCCGATTTTTTCTGATTTCCCCTACTTATTTAGAAAAGCAACAAGTACAAACAACCGACAACTTTAAGCGACCACTTCAGTGTTTGTTCTCCACTGTACCTCTTTCCTGTTATATACGGTGCCTTGTACAGAGGATTCGGCTACAGTTAGCTGTTTTTAGCTAGGGATTGGGGTTAATGCACTATCCCAAATTACAACAGTAACTATCTATTGACCCTGTCCAGAAAACTGGATCATGGTGCTGATCCAGAATCCTTGATGCTATTATAATAAACAAATGAGAATTTTAAAAAAATAAGAAAAGAGTACAAAAATAATTTATTCTCAGTTTGTTGAACTATGTATCTACTTTGAACAAGGCAGTAAGTTCATTAAACATGTCAACAGTAGAAGTACAATCATTTTACTGTAGTAGAATCTGTCATTTTTCCAGTATAAATTGAATATATATAATATATTTTAATGTATTTTCTTTCAAATACAGTGTGTTTTAAAATATAATCATATAACTGCTAAATAATTATGTGGATATGCATAATTTCTGGTTTTAGTGAAATATAAGTCCTCCAGTTCAAAACCTGGAACTTATTAAACTTCCCTGTAACGCTGGACAGACACACAGACCTGTGACATCATCATCCAGCCTGCTAGCAGCTGATGACCACCACTACCTGTGCTGCACAAGTTGTGCAGGTAATATATAAGAGCTGACAGATGACGTCTTATCACGCTGTTGCACGGTGCGCGTGCACATAGCCGCGTGCTCATCTATTCCATTTTGTCTGTTGCCACCAGATAACTTAATACAACGTGTATAATAACTTTACACTCCTATAATATGGGCCATGGTGAACTTTACTTACTGGTTCTTGTTGCGTCAGTTGGCACTTTTTGCGCGTTAATGTCTCCACTCTTCTCTACAAGCTCGTTCACAGCGGCTCGTTTCCGACGCGGTCTGTGCGGTCATTGGTTACTGGTGTCATGTGACTGATGCAAGCCTGATCCTTTTATTTTGCTAAACTGATATTAATAATTAATTATTATTGTGTTTGGTGCACAGGCAGACCTGTTCACGCACAAAAACGTAAAAAAAAGAGAGAGAGAAGAGAAAAGACAAGAAAAGGGCACATGGGTACTCTGGAGGAGAGGGACATAATGAGGAGGAGAGGGACACGCTGAGGAGGAGAGGGACATAATGAGGAGGAGAGGGACACGCTGAGGAGGAGACGAGCAGTTGCCCAAGCACACCCCCTCCCCCCGCACGTGGCTGAGTGTTAGTACTCCGTTCCTGTACTTTTGTGCTGTTTTAGTCTCGGAGGTAATAGTTTAATTTACGATGACATCACCGGGTCATTCAGAGGTCATCAGCCATCTAAACTGCTCCAGAATGGACCGGACTGGTGAGTTAATGTCTCGTTTGCTAAGCTGCTCTTTATTTTTCTCTTTTTTGCGTATTTGATCAGCTACAAATACTATAAATATAACTAACATTATTCTTTGTGTTAGTTACGATATGGATGTTACTGATCCTTCCTGTCAATCAGTCTAACGGGGGATTTCGATGCAGTTTTTTCAAAAATAGGTCAAAACGATCAGTTTTCATGTTTTATTGATTGAATAAACAGGATTTTTAACACCTGTTAATACACTGCAGCATAAACTGTAATGAACCACTAAATGGATAAATAGGCTACTTATAAATGAATATTTAATAACGTCCCCAGCAGTCTTCAAACCTCACTCAAGTTTATTGTTATTGTCCACCTTTAAAAACAAACTGACGCCCATGCTCATGTAACATAGGTGTTCTGTTAATACGGTTATAATTCACCAAAAGTCCAACCTCGGTCCTTATATTCTCTTTATCAACCTGTTTACACGTCTGGATATTTATTTTATGTGCTTTTGTATTTTATTTTGAAAAGCGCTTTATTTCGGTAATGCTGTGTTTTCCCGGCACTCTCCTCAGACAGCGGGAGACTATGCCGAGGAGAGGTAGGTTTACTAGTTGCTCCTGTTTTCAGTGAGCTAAAACAGTTTAAAGTGACTTTAACTTGTGTTGTTGAACTCAAAGACCTTATATGAACATTGGTGGTGCCTTTCATGTTTTTTTGTACTCCTAATGAAACGTACAGCAGTGGCTTTTACACACTAGTCGTCAGTTTGTTAATTAGGCTGGAGAAGCATGAGTGTGGTTCCTGATCCAGTCTGTTTCTTTTTCCTTTTAGAGGTGTGTATCACAACCAGTCCAGGTGCTGGACTGAGGTTATTTTATTTTGCACAGGTATGTGAGTTCATCATTTTTGTTTGTCATTTATTTAATTTCTTTTTATATACTGTTATGAGAAAAAAATGCAAAATCACCACTGTTGAATTGTAGCATCTATTTTAAACTAACTGTGATGCCAAATTTGTGAAGAGTTTTTGACTATATAATCAGATTTATACTTGGAATTTTTATTTATTGCGGGGTTGATTGTGTGTAAAATATTATTGTAAAATCCTACATTAGAGACAGCGGGAGACTGTGCTGAGGAGAGAGGTGTGTATCACAACCAGTCCAGGTCCTGGACTGAGGTTATTTTATTTTGCACAGCTGATGTCAAATACATCCAGCTCCAGTGGTGAAGAGAGGTTGTTGTCTCATTCCTTTACACAAGACAACGCAGAGATCTACTTTGTTAGACCAGAGGGCAAGGATAGACCGGCTACACTCAGACCAACAGAGAACCTGGACCTGTTGGTGTGAGTTTCTACCTGTCTGTGTGGACCTGGACCTGTTGGTGTGGATCTGGACCTGTCGGTGTGGATCTGGACCTGTCGGTGTGACTCTGGACCTGTTGGTGTGGACCTGGACCTGTCGGTGTGGACCTGGACCTGTCGGTGTGACTCTGGACCTGTCGGTGTGGACCTGGACCTGTCGGTGTGGATCTGGACCTGTTGGTGTGAGTTTCTACCTGTCGTGTGGACCTGGTCCTGTTGGTGTGGATCTGGACCTGTCGGTGTGGACCTGGACCTGTCGGTGTGACTCTGGACCTGTCGGTGTGGACCTGGACCTGTCGGTGTGACTCTGGACCTGTCGGTGTGACTCTGGACCTGTCGGTGTGGACCTGGACCTGTCGGTGTGGACCTGGACCTGTCGGTGTGGATCTGGACCTGTTGGTGTGAACCTGGACCTGTCGGTGTGGATCTGGACCTGTTGGTGTGGATCTGGACCTGTCGGTGTGACTCTGGACCTGTTGGTGTGGATCTGGACCTGTCGGTGTGACTCTGGACCTGTTGGTGTGGACCTGGACCTGTCGGTGTGGACCTGGACCTGTCGGTGTGACTCTGGACCTGTCGGTGTGGACCTGGACCTGTTGGTGTGGACCTGGACCTGTCGGTGTGGACCTGGACCTGTCGGTGTGGCTCTGGACCTGTCGGTGTGGCTCTGGACCTGTCGGTGTGGACCTGGACCTGTCGGTGTGGACCTGGACCTGTCGGTGTGGATCTGGACCTGTTGGTGTGAGTTTCTACCTGTCGGTGTGGACCTGGACCTGTTGGTGTGGATCTGGACCTGTCGGTGTGACTCTGGACCTGTTGGTGTGGATCTGGACCTGTCGGTGTGACTCTGGACCTGTTGGTGTGGACCTGGACCTGTCGGTGTGACTCTGGACCTGTTGGTGTGGATCTGGACCTGTCGGTGTGACTCTGGACCTGTCGGTGTGGACCTGGACCTGTCGGTGTGGACCTGGACCTGTCGGTGTGGATCTGGACCTGTCGGTGTGACTCTGGACCTGTTGGTGTGGATCTGGACCTGTCGGTGTGACTCTGGACCTGTTGGTGTGGACCTGGACCTGTTGGTGTGAGTTTCTACCTGTCGGTGTGGACCTGGACCTGTCGGTGTGGATCTGGACCTGTTGGTGTGAGTTTCTACCTGTCGGTGTGGACCTGGACCTGTTGGTGTGGATCTGGACCTGTTGGTGTGAGTTTCGACCTGTCGGTGTGGACCTGGACCTGTTGGTGTGGGTCTGGACCTGTCGGTGTGACTCTGGACCTGTTGGTGTGGATCTGGACCTGTCGGTGTGACTCTGGACCTGGACCGGTCGTGTGGACCTGGACCTGCTGGTGTGGACCTGGACCTGTCGGTGTGGACCTGGACCTGTCGGTGTGACTCTGGACCTGTCGGTGTGACTCTGGACCTGTCGGTGTGACTCTGGACCTGTCGGTGTGGATCTGGACCTGTCGGTGTGACTCTGGACCTGTCGGTGTGGACCTGGACCTGTCGGTGTGGATCTGGACCTGTCGGTGTGACTCTGGACCTGTTGGTGTGGATCTGGACCTGTCGGTGTGACTCTGGACCTGTCGGTGTGGACCTGGACCTGTCGGTGTGGACCTGGACCTGTCGGTGTGGATCTGGACCTGTTGGTGTGAGTTTCTACCTGTCGGTGTGGACCTGGACCTGTTGGTGTGGATCTGGACCTGTCGGTGTGACTCTGGACCTGTTGGTGTGGACCTGGACCTGTCGGTGTGACTCAGGACCTGTCGGTGTGACTCTGGACCTGTCGGTGTGGACCTGGACCTGTCGGTGTGGACCTGGACCTGTCGGTGTGACTCTGGACCTGTCGGTGTGACTCTGGACCTGTCGGTGTGGACCTGGACCTGTCGGTGTGAGTTTCTACCTGTCGTGTGGACTTGGACCTGTTGGTGTGGATCTGGACCTGTCGGTGTGACTCTGGACCTGTCGGTGTGACTCTGGACCTGTCGGTGTGACTCTGGACCTGTCGGTGTGGACCTGGACCTGTCGGTGTGACTCTGGACCTGTCGGTGTGGACCTGGACCTGTCGGTGTGACTCTGGACCTGTCGGTGTGACTCTGGACCTGTCGGTGTGACTCTGGACCTGTCGGTGTGGATCCGGACCTGTCGGTGTGACTCTGGACCTGTCGGTGTGGATCCGGACCTGTCGGTGTGACTCTGGACCTGTCGGTGTGACTCTGGACCTGTTGGTGTGGATCTGGACCTGTCGGTGTGACTCTGGACCTGTCGGTGTGGATCTGGACCTGTCGGTGTGGATCTGGACCTGTGGGTGTGAGTTTCTACCTGTCGGTGTGGACCTGGACCTGTTGGTGTGGATCTGGACCTGTCGGTGTGACTCTGGACCTGTCGGTGTGACTCTGGACCTGTTGGTGTGGACCTGGACCTGTCGGTGTGACTCTGGACCTGTCGGTGTGGACCTGGACCTGTTGGTGTGGATCTGGACCTGTCGGTGTGACTCTGGACCTGTTGGTGTGGATCTGGACCTGTCGGTGTGACTCTGGACCTGTCGGTGTGGACCTGGACCTGTCGGTGTGGACCTGGACCTGTCGGTGTGGATCTGGACCTGTCGGTGTGACTCTGGACCTGTCGGTGTGACTCTGGACCTGTCGGTGTGGCTCCGGACCTGTCGGTGTGACTCTGGACCTGTCGGTGTGGATCTGGACCTGTCGGTGTGGACCTGGACCTGTCGGTGTGGATCTGGACCTGTTGGTGTGAGTTTCTACCTGTCGGTGTGACCTGGACCTGTTGGTGTGGATCTGGACCTGTCGGTGTGACTCTGGACCTGTTGGTGTGGATCTGGACCTGTCGGTGTGACTCTGGACCTGTCGGTGTGGACCTGGACCTGTCGGTGTGGACCTGGACCTGTCGGTGTGGATCTGGACCTGTTGGTGTGAGTTTCTACCTGTCGGTGTGGACCTGGACCTGTTGGTGTGGATCTGGACCTGTCGGTGTGACTCTGGACCTGTTGGTGTGGACCTGGACCTGTCGGTGTGACTCTGGACCTGTCGGTGTGACTCTGGACCTGTCGGTGTGACTCTGGACCTGTCGGTGTGGATCTGGACCTGTCGGTGTGACTCTGGACCTGTTGGTGTGGATCTGGACCTGTCGGTGTGACTCTGGACCTGTCGGTGTGGACCTGGACCTGTCGGTGTGGCTCTGGACCTGTCGGTGTGACTCTGGACCTGTCGGTGTGACTCTGGACCTGTCGGTGTGGATCCGGACCTGTCGGTGTACACCTGGACCTGTCGGTGTGGAC
>SSNP01000071.1:2580699-2603199 GCA_006937955.1 Pachypanchax playfairii
TGGTGTGGACCTGGACCTGTCGGTGTGGACCTGGACCTGTCGGTGTGACTCTGGACCTGTCGGTGTGGACCTGGACCTGTCGGTGTGGATCTGGACCTGTTGGTGTGGACCTGGACCTGTCGGTGTGACTCTGGACCTGTCGGTGTGACTCTGGACCTGTCGGTGTGGATCTGGACCTGTCGGTGTGGACCTGGACCTGTTGGTGTGGATCTGGACCTGTCGGTGTGACTCTGGACCTGTTGGTGTGGATCTGGACCTGTCGGTGTGACTCTGGACCTGTTGGTGTGGATCTGGACCTGTCGGTGTGACTCTGGACCTGTCGGTGTGGATCTGGACCTGTCGGTGTGACCTGGACCTGTCGGTGTGGACCTGGACCTGTTGGTGTGAGTTTCTACCTGTCGGTGTGGACCTGGACCTGTTGGTGTGGATCTGGACCTGTCGGTGTGACTCTGGACCTGTTGGTGTGGATCTGGACCTGTCGGTGTGGCTCTGGACCTGTCGGTGTGGATCTGGACCTGTCGGTGTGGACCTGGACCTGTCGGTGTGACTCTGGACCTGTCGGTGTGACTCTGGACCTGTCGGTGTGACTCTGGACCTGTTGGTGTGGACCTGGACCTGTCGGTGTGACTCTGGACCTGTTGGTGTGGATCTGGGCCTGTTGGTGTGGATCTGGACCTGTCGGTGTGGACCTGGACCTGTCGGTGTGACTCTGGACCTGTCGGTGTGGACCTGGACCTGTCGGTGTGGACCTGGACCTGTCGGTGTGGCTCTGGACCTGTTGGTGTGGACCTGGGCCTGTTGGTGTGGACCTGGACCTGTCGGTGTGGCTCTGGACCTGTCGGTGTGGACCTGGACCTGTCGGTGTGGATCTGGACCTGTCGGTGTGGACCTGGACCTGTCGGTGTGACTCTGGACCTGTCGGTGTGGATCTGGACCTGTCGGTGTGAGCTCTGGACCTGTTGGTGTGAATCTGGACCTGTCGGTGTGGCTCTGGACCTGTCGGTGTGGACCTGGACCTGTTGGTGTGGATCTGGACCTGTCGGTGTGGATCTGGACCTGTTGGTGTGACTCTGGACCTGTCGGTGTGGCTCTGGACCTGTCGGTGTGACTCTGGACCTGTCGGTGTGGACCTGGACCTGTCGGTGTGGACCTGGACCTGTCGGTGTGGATCTGGACCTGTTGGTGTGAACCTGGACCTGTTGGTGTGAACCTGGACCTGTTGGTGTGAACCTGGACCTGTCGGTGTGAGTTTCTACCTGTCGGTGTGACTCTGGACCTGTCGGTGTGGATCTGGACCTGTCGGTGTAGACCTGGACCTGTTGGTGTGGACCTGGACCTGTCGGTGTGACTCTGGACCTGTTGGTGTGAGTTTCTACCTGTCGGTGTGGACCTGGACCTGTTGGTGTGGATCTGGACCTGTCGGTGTGACTCTGGACCTGTCGGTGTGGACTTGGACCTGTCGGTGTGGACTTGGACCTGTCGGTGTGGATCTGGACCTGTCGGTGTAGACCTGGACCTGTCGGTGTGGACCTGGACCTGTCGGTGTGACTCTGGACCTGTTGGTGTGAGTTTCTACCTGTCGGTGTGACTCTGGACCTGGACCGGTCGTGTGGACCTGGACCTGCTGGTGTGGACCTGGACCTGTCGGTGTGGACCTGGACCTGTCGGTGTGACTCTGGACCTGTTGGTGTGGATCTGGACCTGTCGGTGTGACTCTGGACCTGTCGGTGTGGACCTGGACCTGTCGGTGTGGACCTGGACCTGTCGGTGTGGATCTGGACCTGTTGGTGTGAGTTTCTACCTGTCGGTGTGGACCTGGACCTGTTGGTGTGGATCTGGACCTGTCGGTGTGACTCTGGACCTGTCGGTGTGACTCTGGACCTGTCGGTGTGACTCTGGACCTGTCGGTGTGGACCTGGACCTGTCGGTGTGACTCTGGACCTGTCGGTGTGGACCTGGACCTGTCGGTGTGACTCTGGACCTGTCGGTGTGACTCTGGACCTGTCGGTGTGACTCTGGACCTGTCGGTGTGGATCCGGACCTGTCGGTGTGACTCTGGACCTGTCGGTGTGGATCCGGACCTGTCGGTGTGACTCTGGACCTGTCGGTGTGGATCCGGACCTGTCGGTGTACACCTGGACCTGTCGGTGTGAACCTGGACCTGTTGGTGTGAGTTTCTACCTGTTGGGTGTGAACCTGGACCTGTTGGTGTGGACCTGGACCTGTCGGTGTGGACCTGGACCTGTCGGTGTGACTCTGGACCTGTCGGTGTGGACCTGGTCCTGTTGGTGTGGACGTGGACCTGTCGGTGTGACTCTGGACCTGTCGGTGTGGACCTGGACCTGTCGGTGTGGACCTGGACCTGCTGGTGTGGACCTGGACCTGTCAGTGTGGACCTGGACCTTAAAACAAATCGAGGGGATATTTTTGATCAAACACTAGAAGCAGCAGAATGTGGATTTGGGTCCAACAGGTCGGACTGTAGTGAATCTTCAGAGTCGTGATGTTCATCGTGTTGCAGCAGCAGGAAGTTCAGAAGCAGCTTCAGTCACCCTGACGGACTTGAAACACGTGGTGCGTTTAGGTTCCTTTCAGATTATCAGGTCATCTGAGCAGCTGCTGGTTGTAAATGTGATGAAGGACCGGATGAGAAGAGAACACGCATGTTCTCCTTCCCTTTGAAACGCCATCAGCAGGAACCCACTCAGAGTAGATGTGTGTCTTCTCTGTGATCCCTGATGCCTTCAGCAGGTTCTCCTTTTACCCAGTAATTTACTGCCCCTCCCCTGATTACCCTGATGCCCTATTCTGCTGCACTGATGGATTCTCTTCCACTGATCACAGAGATGCTCCATCACCTCCTCTGACTCTCCTCTTCTTTTTGTGTCTGTTCTCATTCTGTTACAAGCAGTTTCAGTCTGTCCATCTCTCTGTTGGGACCATGTGGCGGGGTGAGGGGGTGAGGAGAGGTTAGGAGGTCAGGAGGACTAACAGGCTGAAATCAGCTGGAGAAGTTCAGAGTTTTTTGAGTTGGTTTCACTGTGAACGTATCGTGTGTTTTCAGATCATATGTTTCTGAAGTCTCTCTCTGGTGTCCTCGTCTTTCTCTCTGTCTGTTGGCGTTTCTTGTCCTGTCCTCTTCAGACCTTCTTGACTCTTCTGCTCTCCAGCAGATGTCTTGTCATGTTTCCTCTTCTGTCCGCAGCTTGTCTTTGTTAGATTACTTGGATTTAAAAAGCAGACTGCATCTCCGTCCTGTATCACTCAGTATTTTACAGTTTCCTCCTCCATGTATCTTAATTCTTTCCTTCCTGCTCTCTTGTCTCCTTCGTCCAGACTTCTCTGTCTTCCCTTTTCCAGCCTTGTCACCTGAGCTTTCATTTGAAAATGATTTACATTCTGATGATGATGGGCAGAAACCACATTTTGCATTTTGCACAAGCTGCAGACGGGACAGAGCGAACTGACTGATACTGAACTTTATACTGAACTTCTTTAGCTGCTACATGAAATTAAACCTCTGCTGGACCATTTTAGATACTGATGCTATGTTGGCTGTCTAGTTATGGTCCGGGGTGATGCTGGTCCTCAGAAACCTGAACCTGTTCACCATAGTTACAGCTGTGTTGTGTATGATAATGGGGGACAGGGTGGAGGCTCCTCCTGAAGTCCACTGTTATCTCTACAGTTTGTAGCGTGTTGGGTTCTAGATGGTTCTGACTGTACCAGAGGACCAGCTGGTCCACTTCCTGTCTGTAAGCATACTTGTCTCTGTCCCTGATGAGGACGATGATCGTCGTGTCGTCTGAAATCTTCAGGAGTTTAGCACGCTATGATGGTTTTACTGAACTTGCTAAGTTATGGGTCATTATTTACTGCCTTTTCCAACATGGAGGCTTTCTTTGCAAATATAACACCATGGCGTTCCTACTGTTGTTCTTACTACAGGAAATATATGGAAACTCCTGCTTTGAATGCATCAACTCGTCACTGACTCAGATAAATGTTTGACTCATATGCAGAACTCAAGTTAGACTCAGATTTCAAAGTTGTTAAAACTGGTTTTATTTTCAACAATGATCAAACTCAGGGCAATATGAGCAGGTAGATATAGGTGGAGGGCGGTTCGACTCCGGGTTTCACAGAGCTGGAGGGAGACACGAGGAGTTTGGGCTGGAGGGTTGCTGGTGTTCAAGCAGCTCTCTTCTTGTTCTCGGTAGAATCTTCAAAGCTACCTCTCTCTGCAGCTTTTAGCTAGCGATAGCAAACGCTACCCTCTCTGCAGCTTTTAGCTAGCAATAGCAAACACTACTCTCTCTGCAGCTTTTAGATAGCGATAGCAAACACTACTCTCTCTGCAGCTTTTAGCTAGCGATAGCAAACGCGACCCTCTCTGCATCTTTTAGCTAGCAATAGCAAACACTACTCTCTCTGCAGCTTTTAGCTAGCGATAGCAAACGCTACTCTCTCTGCAGCTTTTAGCTAGCGATAGCAAACGCTACTCTCTCTGCAGCTTTTAGCTAGCGATAGTAAACGCTACCCTCTCTGCAGCTTTTAGCTAGCGATAGCAAACGCTACTCTCTCTGCAGCTTTTAGCTAGCGATAGCAAACGCTACTCTCTCTGCAGCTTTTAGCTAGCGATAGCAAACGCTACCCTCTCTGCAGCTTTTAGCTAGCGATAGCAAACGCTACGCCCGAGCACGAATGCGCATGATGTCATCACACATTAGACTGCCTCTGGAAAGCACCGTGTCTGTTCGACCTGAACAAGCTCTATTAATAACTGATAAAATTATTTTACATGCATATAGAGACAACAACGGTGAAAATGTCTGGGCTCTTTCTAGTGACCAGGACATTGTTGGAGCATGTATGAGGAAGAAATGTTACAGTTCTATACACTTATCTGATGTTAAACTTACTTAGAGTCCCTTTAAGTGAATTTGGCCAGATCCTCTTACCTTCAGAGATGTACGTGTTGATAAGGGGAAAGTTAAACATTTGACCCGCACACATCTAACGCCTTTGAAAAATAATAATAAAATAAATTATATGATAATAATATTGTAGATGAGAAATAAAAGCAGAGCTATTGTCCTGCTGTTCTTCTGTCTCCTCTTTCCGTCTCCATTCAGCTCCTCTAATATGTTTCCATCCATTCAGAATTGATGTGGGATCAGTGTATCGTTCTGTGTGACCCCACTTAACCTTAGTGAGATGGACTGGATCTGTTTCATTCTGCTGCCAGACGGTGAATGCAGCAGCACACACCAGAATCCATCAGCGGTATTAAAGCAGTCTTTATTTTAGTGTTCCAGGTGTCTCATAGCTGAAAGTGAAGGAATATCTCTGAGTCAAAGGTAACAGAGTAGAGGGCGAGTCTTAAAGAGGGACTTGACCTTTTCACCTGTTGACTGGTTGAAGAATCAGATTCAGGTTCAGCCTCGAGTGTTTCATTCACCTCCAACTCACAATGAGTCATTTATGACTGTAAAACCCCAAATAACACGACGGATTCAAACTGCACTCATCAGCTGCTTCTTCAAAACACTGAGTTCATTCTTTCATGTCTCACGTTTATAGAGAATCAAATCATATCTGAATGTGTTTAAAGCTGTAAGTGTAATTGAGTTTTTACAGTTAAACTGAAATTATGAGCTCAAAAGATCATGAAAACAGAAGAAATTAGCAAAATTCACCAAACAGAATAAGTTTTTCTCTTCTTACTCATTCAAACAACTGATTTTTCATCCCTTCATCCCATTAATAGCCACATGATGAAACTAGAGAGAAAATAGATCTTTAAAACTTTGTGCGTCCTCAGAAATAACACGCAGGACTAAAAATAGACCTTAGTGACGTACACATTGAGTTTAGAGCCACATGTCCATCATGTGACCTCATTGAAGGATCGTATTGCAACACTTTTTTTTATTTTGAAGGTGGAAATGATTCAGTAATGATAATAAATTAGCTGATTTCATGGGGTCATCTCAATGTTTGTAAGAGCAGCAGAATCCATAACATGCTACTTTATTCTCTGAGGCAAGCATTGTGTGCATGTGTTTGTGTGTGTGTGCGTGCGTACAACCTCAGTGCCCGCCCCCATGGCTCCACAGTGTGCCCAGCATGCCAGCGCCTGCCAGCTTGGCTCTCCGTCCCCCTGCTACCCTCATTTTGTTGTCTTTTGTGATCAGTCTCCCTCTTACACAGTGATGCACACACACACACACACACACACACCCACAAGTGTGTTTTGGTATCCTTATGGGGACCGTCCATTGACTTCCATTGATTTTAGTAACTAGATTTATACCTAACCCAAACCCTTTTACTAACCTTAACCATTACTGATCTATAACTAACCCTAAGACTAACTAAAACTCTATTCACACCATACCTATAAACCTAACCCCTAACCCTAAAAAGGGGAGTCCCCCTCATGGGGACCAGGCTTCGGTCCCCACAAGAACCCTCGGACCCCAGAAAGATAGTAAAAGTCAGGAAACTGGTCCCCAGGAGGTCAGAAATACAAACCCACACACACACACACACACACACACACACACACACACACACACACACACGTGTGTTTTGGTATCCTTATGGGGACCGTCCATTGACTTCCATTGATTTTAGTAACTAGATTTATACCTAACCCAAACCCTTTTACTAACCTTAACCATTACTGATCTATAACTAACCCTAAGACTAACTAAAACTCTATTCACACCATACCTATAAACCTAACCCCTAACCCTAAAAAGGGGAGTCCCCCTCATGGGGACCAGGCTTCGGTCCCCACAAGAACCCTCGGACCCCAGAAAGATAGTAAAAGTCAGGAAACAGGTCCCCAGGAGGTCAGAAATACAAACCCACACACACACACACACACCCACAAGTGTGTTTTGGTATCCTTATGGGGACCGTCCATTGACTTCCATTGATTTTAGTAACTAGATTTATACCTAACCCAAACCCTTTTACTAACCTTAACCATTACTGATCTATAACTAACCCTAAGACTAACTAAAACTCTATTCACACCATACCTATAAACCTAACCCCTAACCCTAAAAAGGGGAGTCCCCCTCATGGGGGACCCCAGAAAGATAGTAAAAGTCAGGAAACTGGTCCCCAGGAGGTCAGAAATACAAACCCACACACACACACCCACACACACACACACACCCACAAGTGTGTTTTGGTATCCTTATGGGGACCGTCCATTGACTTCCATTGATTTTAGTAACTAGATTTATACCTAACCCAAACCCTTTTACTAACCTTAACCATTACTGATCTATAACTAACCCTAAGACTAACTAAAACTCTATTCACACCATACCTATAAACCTAACCCCTAACCCTAAAAAGGGGAGTCCCCCTCATGGGGACCAGGCTTCGGTCCCCACAAGAACCCTCGGACCCCAGAAAGATAGTAAAAGTCAGGAAACTGGTCCTCAGGAGGTCAGAAATACAAACCCACACACACACACACTCATACACACACGCGCTCACACACACACAGACACACACACACACACAGCAATCAGCTGACACAGCGAAACAACACACTTCCTGTTCCTTCAGCTTCGGTACGAACGGCTGCAAACACTCTACAATTGAGTTTTGGACCTTTTCCTACGGCCTCCTTAACAAAGACCTATAAGGATCTGGTGTTCGTGACCCGTTCAGAACTTCATGACCAGGTTGATGGTCTGGTCCAAGATCTTCTAGGAATGCCCATGAAAACCTTCTGCATAGGAACGCCAGGTGAATGTCTTCCAAACAGCCTCAACACAGCGAACCATGATCCAGGATTATTTATCTGGTTCTGGATCCATTCAGCACCCACCAGCATGGCTGTCTTCTCTCCAGGTCCTCACAAACAGCAGCTACAGCTGGTAGATCTTCTCCATCCTGTTATATAGAAAGGACTCACTGACTCGTTTTGTGATGTTGAAGCATCAAATTCACATTTTACTTTTGGAGACATCAGATGTAAACAGACATGTCAACAGTTTAGAACAACACGGGTTTCCTGACGCTGCTCTGACCCTTCCTGTAAAGTGTTCAGGTGAACACACAGTGCGTGTGTTTGAATCTCTCTGCACGTTGAACAATGTAAATGATGAATAAGTCATATTGTTCTCATCACAAGAAGCAGCTGAACTCTTGCTGAGACACTCTGCGCCACAGCAAACCGTCATGTTCACACATTCATGTGTCTCACACTGAGTCAACGTGTCAGCGAGAGTTACCGGCTGTAGTTTTTTATCTTTTCTGTGTGGTTGCTGTTTCATACTTGAGTTGTGAATCCCTGAACTCATCCAGGTGACACGTTAGTCTCATAATCACCCTGGACAGATCATATTTTACTTACCTGCTCTGTGTAATTGTGTCTCAACTTGTCACTGAGAAGTCACACACACACGCATCAAGATGTCAGTTTGTGTGTCCTGGTTTTAACTGGGCCTGCTGCAGGTGATGGATGGTGTCTTCATAAAGCCCTGCACTCCAGGCCCAGAATTGAACGCATCACCCTGTCTAATGGAGCACTGGATGGGCGGATCAGCGCCTGACAGAGGCAGAAGGAAGACTGCACGGAGTAGGAGGCAGCAGAGTGGATGGATTTATGGAACATCTGAGGCAGAAAAGAAATGAAAGACGAGAGACTGGCTGATCAGATGGAAGGTCGGAGTAAGGTGGAGGATGGAGTCCTTCTGGAGTCCTGCTGAGCCCGGACATCACAGACCAACACCATTTTCTCAAATCCATCAGTTGTCCTTTATTTTCTGACAGGTACTTCTTTTCTTTCCAACATCTTTTAAACCTTGAAGCATTTTTTCATTAAACGTACAGCAGAGTAGTCAGCTGGTTGGGAGGAGCGGTGACAGATAGTTACTTTGTCTTTATATGCACACACATTTTCACATCCACCCAACCAGCCTGTCTGGTCTCATCCAGACTGACACATCCATCCTGTGTTTGGTACAAAGATGGATCTCATTCCAGCTCATGAGGCATCAACTGTGAGACGGAGGTGTATCAGATAAACAACCAGATGTGCAGAGGCAGAGCAGCTTCAAAGGATGAGGACAAATACTCAGTCTGATGTGTTAGTCAGGATGGAAAGAGACTTGTTCTCCAGTTATCAGTTACTGGAACTGATCTCATGTATAACCTGTGGTGAAGACCCTGCTTTCATCCATCCATTATGTGCTGATGTGGTCATAAGGTCGATAACAGATCCAGACAGGTGAAGGCTTCAACAAGGGGCAGGTAAAGATGATCTAACAGATACTATGATGTGGAGAGGTGCTGGATAGTTGCTGTGAGATGCAAACAAAGAATCTGGCGTCAGGATGCAGACTGATGCAAAGTTAACCGGATAATCAGTAAGCAAGTAAAACTTTATTTCTTCTGCAGCTTTCAAGATTAAAATCCCAAAGTGCTTCATAATAAAACAATAAAAAAGGGGCGGCTGTGGCTCAGTGGTTAGAGCGGTCGTCCTCCAATTTGAAGGTTGGTGGATCGATCCTGGCTTCCACCGCCACATGTCGAAGTGTCCTTGGGCAAGACACTGAACCCCATGTTGCCCCCCGATCTGCGTATCGGGTTGTGTGAGTGTTAGCCCCTACCCTCTCCCCCCGGTTTACATATCGGGTTGTGTGAATGGGTGAATGTAAAACTTGTAGTGTGAAAGCGCTTTGAGTGGTCTGAATGACTAGAAAAGCGCTATACAAATACAGGACATTTACCATTTACCATTTACATTTACCATTTAAAACCCAGTATGACATTAAAACAGGTAAAAACAAGTTTAAAATAAAGTTCTTAGCTTTTCAAAAGTGATCATCGAGTCAACAGACTTCATGCTGAGAGAAAGTGAGTTCCAGAGGGGAGGAGCTACTGCTGCAAACACGTTTTTTGCTGAATTAAAGGCTCTACAGGTAATAGATCCAACATTCATCTGTTCCACTCAGAGCTCACACTTGTTGCCTGGAACAACGTGACGGTGGTCTCTGCAGAGTTTAGTTTCAGTTGGTCTTGTATGTCTGTCCTGGGGGAGCTGTGTTAGTAGCGACCCAGCTTTGGCGTTCCCTCCATCTGTGTGTTTTGTTCTATGGTTCCCCAGAGGCTCTTACACTCTCTCTGATGGCACATCAGTAGCCTCCACCTATAAACACCAGCATCAATAACTTGTGCCTCCGTCTCTCTGCTGACTGACTGTTTATAAGGCTGTAAAATTCAATTAGGCTGTAGGGGACTGGGACAACCTGCATTACTGCCTGCCAGGGTGACATTTCATTTGCAATGAATCTTGGGCCAGTGGAGATCCTGGTCAGAACCAGTACCACCTCTCCTCATGTCTGTCCCTTTCTTTGAACTCACTTGTTTTCTGTCGGCTTGTAAATGTCCGTCCTCTGGAGCATTTCCTCTCCCTTTGCTCCTCCCTGTCTCAGCCTCTCTTATTCTGCCTCTGGACATCCCACAAGCATCTCAGTGAGGTTCAAGACAGGTTCAAGATCCTGCTTGGTCCAAGCTTTAGGTGTCAGGCAGATTGACTCTGGAACATACTGGTAAACAGAGGTCAACTGGATCACGATAAGGTTTCCAACTCCTGATACTGAAGAACAAGGTGTCCTCCATTGTCGGACTCCTCCATTGTCGGACTCCTTCATCGTCAGCCTCCTCCATCGTCAGCCTCCTCCATCATCAGACTCCTCCATCGTTAGACTCCTCCATCGTTAGACTCCTCCATCATCAGCCTCCTCCATCATCAGACTCCTCCATTTTTGGAGTCCTCCATCATCAGACTCCTCCATCGTCGGACTCCTTCATCGTCAGCCTCCTCCATCATCAGCCTCCTCCATCATCAGACTCCTCCATCGTCGGACTCCTCCATCATCAGACTCCTCCATCGTCGGACTCCTTCATCGTCAGCCTCCTCCCTCATCAGCAACCTCCATCGTCAGACCCCTCCATTGTCAGACTCCTCCATCATCAGTCTCCTCCATCATCAGCCTCCTCCATCGTCAGCCTCCTCCATCAGACTCCTCCATTTTCGGACTCCTCCATCATCAGACTCCTCCATCGTCGGACTCCTTCATCGTCAGCCTCCTCCATCAGCAACCTCCATCGTCAGACCCCTCCATCATCAGACTCCTCCATCGTCAGCCTCCTCCATCATCAGACTCCTCCATCATCGGACTCCTCCATTTTCGGACTCCTCCATCAGCCTCCTCTATCGTCAGACTCCTCCATCGTCGGACTCCTTCATCGTCAGCCTCCTCCATCATCAGCAACCTCCATCGTCAGACCCCTCCATTGTCGGACTCCTCATCATCAGTCTCCTCCATCATCAGCCTCCTCCATCGTCAGCCTCCTTCATCATCAGACTCCTCCATTTTTGGACTCCTCCATCATCAGCCTCCTCCATCGTCGGACTCCTCCATCGTCAGCCTCCTCCATCATCAGCAACCTCCATCGTCAGACCCCTCCATTGTCGGACTCCTTCATCGTCAGCCTCCTCCATCATCAGCCTCCTCCATCGTCAGACTCCTCCATCGTCGGACTCCTCCATCAGACTCCTCCATCGTCGGACTCCTTCATCGTCAGCCTCCTCCCTCATCAGCAACCTCCATCGTCAGACCCCTCCATTGTCGGACTCCTTCATCGTCAGCCTCCTGCGTCATCACACACATCCGTCATCAACCTCCTCTGTCATCAGATTCCTCCATCATCACCCTCATCCGTCATCAGCCTCCTCTGTCATCAGACTCCTCCATCGTCAGACTCCTCCATCATCAGCCTCCTCCATCATCAGCCTCCTCCATTGTCAGACTCCTCCATCGTCAGACTCCTCCATCATCAGTCTCCTCCATCATCAACCTCCTCCATCGTCAGCCTCCTCCATCAGACTCCTCCATTTTCGGACTCCTCCATCATCAGACTCCTCCATCGTCGGACTCCTTCATCGTCAGCCTCCTCCATCAGCAACCTCCATCGTCAGACCCCTCCATCATCAGACTCCTCCATCGTCAGACTCCTCCATCGTTAGACTCCTCCATCGTCAGCCTCCTCCATCATCAGACTCCTCCATTTTTGGAGTCCTCCATCATCAGACTCCTCCATCGTCAGCCTCCTCCATCATCAGACTCCTCCATTTTCGGACTCCTCCATCAGCCTCCTCCATCGTCAGACTCCTCCATCGTCGGACTCCTTCATCATCAGCAACCTCCATCGTCAGACTCCTCCATCGTCAGCCTCCTCCATCATCAGACTCCTCCATTGTCGGACTCCTCATCATCAGTCTCCTCCATCATCAGCCTCCTCCATCATCAGACTCCTCCATTTTTGGACTCCTCCATCATCAGCCTCCTCCATCGTCGGACTCCTCCATCGTCGGACTCCTCCATCATCAGCCTCCTCCATCGTCGGACTCCTCCATCGTCAGACCCCTCCATTGTCGGACTCCTTCATCGTCACCCTCATCTGTCATCAGCCTCCTCTGTCATCAGACTCCTCCATCGTTAGACTCCTCCATTGTCAGCCTCCTCCATCGTCTTCACCCTCCTCCGTCATCAGCCTCATCTGTCATCAGATTCCTCCATCGTCAGACTCCTCCATCATGGAAATGGGCAGCAATGACTGCTTCTGCATCATAAAGTAACCTCGAACAGATAAAGAACCACGTGAAACATTATCTTGTTAATAAAGAAACTTTAAACAGAATTAATGTTTCTTAGTGAGAAATAAATTCAAACAAGCTTAAAACTAATGAACAAAGTATGTTTCAGATTAGACAGTAAAGGATTTCAACACAAATTAGGATAAACAGTGAATAATCTGAAGTAATGACCAACAGACTGAGAAGTATCTGCTGCTGCTTGAACCGGCCAAATGAGAACATGCCAGAACTCTTGTAGTTCTGAACTCAGTCTAACAAAAACAGACATGTGACTCATTCAAGCTCTGGACCCTAATTCACTTCAACAATGTGACTTGTTAATAATTCATGTAAAGTGCTCAGATTTTAGCTCTGGTTTGTTCCTGCTCGTTTCTTTGAGAACACTTTGCTCTTGCAGCCTTTTCTATGGGATGGTTCATTTTTTTGTCATTATCAGGGTAATTGGTTTATATACTCTGGTATTAATCTGATATCAGTGGTGACCTCCTCCTGGATCTGATTGGTTGTTTCATGAAATGCAGAGTCTTTGTTAATCACAGAACAAACAGTAAAATAAAGCAGTCTGATGTTTTATATCAGCGGGTTCTTTTTTCTACTATCAACACTCTCCTGTCACCTAATGTCCCTCTTGATAATCCCTCTGATGAGCTCTGTAACCAATTTTTGCATAATTTTTGCTCCAAAGTCTCCAGTATACGTGCTCAAATCCTGCCCAGCTCCCACATATTGCTCCCTCCTTCTCCTCCCTCTCATTTCTTTGAGTGTTTTTCTCTGATTTCCCTTCCCCTTCTTTTAACTATAGTGGCTGGCATGAGGCCTTCGGGCTCACCCAATGACTTTCTTCCCCCTCGGCTCCTAAAGGAAGTTTTCCCTGTGGTGGCTCAATCGATCCTTGAGATCATAAATGCGTCCTTGATGATGGGTAGCATTTCCCAGGTTTTTAAACATGTGGTTGTCCAGCCTGTCCTGAAAATGCAGGGCCTGGACACTAGTGACATAAGTAATTTCCGTCCCATCTCCAAGCTCCCATTTTTGTTCAAATTGCTGGAGAAGGTGGTTTTTAGTCAGATCTCTGACTATCTTGATCATTTTAATGTCTTAGACCTGTTTCAGTCTGGTTTTCGCTCCCTTCACAGTACAGAGCCAGCACTACTTAGAGTTTTTAATGATATTTTACTCGCCTCTGACTCCGGCTCTTATGTCCTGCTGATCCTCCTGGATCTTTCTGCAGCTCTTGATACCGTTGATCATGCTATTCTTCTGCAACGCCTGGAGTCCTTAGTTGGCATCTGAGGATCAGCTCTCCAGTGGTTTCGCTCGTACTTTCAGGCCAGAAGTTTTAATGTTGCATTAGGAAATTGTGCCTCTGCTGTGTCGCCTCTTACCTGTGGAGTTCCCCAAGGTTCAATTTTGGGTCCACTTCTTTTTAACTTGTATCTTTTACCACTGGCAGCCATTTTAAAGAAATTTCAGGTGAATTACCACCTTTATGCCGATGACTGTCAGTTATATGTGGCCCTAAAATCAACTGACCCAGTGCAACCCCTTTCTGATTGTATGGCTGAGATTAAGACTTGGCTCTCTGATAATTTTCTCCACTTAAACGAGTCTAAATTGGAAGCAATACTGTTTTCCCCTTGTTCTCCTGCAGCTGTAGTCCCGACTCTGCCCTCCTGCTTGTCGGCTCTACTGAAACAGACCATTAAAAATCTGGGGGTCATTTTTGACTCTGACCTCAGATTTGATGTCCAGATTAATCAGGTTGTTAGATCCTGTTTTTTCCACCTCCGTAGGCTGACCAAGCTAAAATCCATTTTGAGGAGAAAAGATCTTCAATCAGTCATTCATGCGTTTGTAACATCACGCCTTGATTACACCGACTCTCTGTTATATGGTGCTCCTTCATCCGCAATAGTTCGTCTCCAGTTAGTACAAAAGGCTGCTGCACGATTTTTAACTGGGACTACATTGAAACAACATATCACCCCTGTACTGGCTAATCTGCACTGGCTGAAACAACATATCACTCCTGTACTGGTTAATCTGCACTGTCTGAAGCAACATATCACTCCTGTACTGGTTAATCTGCACTGGCTGAAGCAACATATCACTCCTGTACTGGTTAATCTGCACTGGCTGAAGCAACATATCACCCCTGCACTGGCTGAAACAACATATCACCCCTGCACTGGCTGAAGCAACATATCACTCCTGTACTGGTTAATCTGCACTGGCTGAAGCAACATATCACCCCTGTACTGGTTAATCTGCACTGGCTGAAGCAACATATCACTCCTGTACTGGTTAATCTGCACTGGCTGAAGCAACATATCACCCCTGTACTGGTTAATCTGCACTGGCTGAAGCAACATATCACCCCTGTACTGGTTAATCTGCACTGGCTGAAGCAACATATCACCCCTGTACTGGCTAATCTGCACTGGCTGAAACAACATATCACTCCTGTACTGGTTAATCTGCACTGGCTGCCAATCCGCTATCAGATTAAATTTAAGATTCTTTTATTTGCTTTTAAATCTTTGCATGCGCTCGGGCCACCCTACTTGGTGCAGCTTCTCTGTCCCTATGTCCCGAGGCGTTCCCTGAGGTCCTCTGAGCAGCACTTGCTGCAGGTTCGTCCAGCCCGCTATAAGGCCCGCGGTGAGCGGACGTTCTCAGTTTGCGCCCCTAGTTTATGGAACCAGCTCCCCCTGACGGTCAGACTCGCCTCATCTCTTAGTATTTAAAGATTTACTTTTATTCTCAGGCTTTTAACTCTGTTGGGGCAGTCTAACCCCTTGCTGACCTTATTTTATTGTTTTTATGTTTGTTTTTATAGTATGTTTATTTTTATCTCTGTATTTGTTGTTTTTATTTGTGTACAGCACTTTGGTCTGCATCACTGCAGTTTTTAAATGTGCTTTATAAATAAATTGATGATGACGATGATGATGATATCTGGACCTCTGACATCATGGTCACATGACAGAAAGGATCAGGCAGTAAATAGAGTTCAGCGACTGGAGATGAACGCCACGTGACACTCTGATAACATCAGCTTAGGAAACAAACTCTCCATCTTCTCACTCAACAGGCTTCAGTCCAGCTGGAGATGCTGCTGACCTTCAGCTGTCAACGTGTCATCAGTCTGATTCCTATGATTGTTCTTTAAACTCTGCTGCTGAAAAGAAATCTGTTTATCTGCTGGTTGAGACGTTTCATGTAGATTAGATTTAGAATACACACACACTCTGTCCGTGTGTCCTTCCTCCCAGATTAGTGATGAACACTTCAGGGAAGGTGATCTCTATTTAAATCCAGTTGCTGTTCTCATTCCCAATCTTCTCCCTCAGAAAGGAAAGATTTCTGTGCACTGTTCTTCCCACTGATGAGATTTCCACCAGGAGACTGAGGATGAGGAGGTGATGTTGAATGATGAAGGCCTGAAGGTAAACGTGAGTGATATGATGGGAGATAAATCCAATGAGACAACATGGAAGCAGAGAATGACACACAGCAGTAAATGAGTGATTATTTTTACATCTAACTGAACGCTTGAAGCTGTAAAGACTGATCTCACGTGAGGAAGATACTGAGGAAGAGGAGGATGAAGAGGAAACGACCACACGAGGAAGAGGAGGATGAAGAGGAAACGACCACACGAGGAAGAGGAGGATGAAGAGGAAACGACCACACGAGGAAGAGGAGGATGAAGAGGAAACGACCACACGAGGAAGAGGAGGATGAAGAGGAAACAACCACATGAGGATGAAGAGGAAACAACCACATGTTCACATACTGCTTCACGTTCTCATGGTTCTTTACGTTCTCATGGTTCTGTACGTTCACATGCTGCTTCACGTTCTCGTGGTTCTTTACGTTCTCATGCAGATTTACGTTCTCATGGTTCTTTATGTTCTCGTGGTTCTGTATGTTCACATGCTGCTTCACGTTCTCATGGTTCTTTATGTTCTCATGCAGATTTACGTTCTCATGGTTCTTTATGTTCTCGTGGTTCTGTATGTTCACATGCTGCTTCACGTTCTCATGGTTCTTTATGTTCTCATGGTTCTGTACGTTCTCATGGTTCTGTACGTTCACATGCTGCTTCACGTTCTCATGGTTCTGTACGTTCACATGCTGCTTTACGTTCACATGCTGCTTCACGTTCTCATGGTTCTGTACGTTTTCCTGGTTCTTTACGTTCTCATGCTGCTTTACGTTCTCATGGTTCTGTACGTTCTCATGGTTCTGTCTGTTCTCATGGTTCTGTACGTTCACATGCTGCTTCACGTTCACATGCTGCTTTACGTTCTCATGGTTCTGTACGTTTTCCTGGTTCTTTACATTCTCATGCAGATTTACGTTCTCATGGTTCTGTACGTTCTCATGGTTCTTTACGTTCTCATGGTTCTGTACGTTCACATGCTGCTTCACGTTCTCATGGTTCTGTACGTTCTCATGGTTCTGTACGTTTTCCTGGTTCTTTACATTCTCATGCTGCTTTACGTTCTCATGGTTCTTTATGTTCTCGTGGTTCTGTACGTTCTCATGGTTCTGTACGTTCACATGCTGCTTCACGTTCTCATGGTTCTGTACGTTCTCATGGTTCTGTACGTTCACATGCTGCTTCACGTTCTCATGGTTCTGTACGTTCTCATGGTTCTGTACGTTCTCATGGTTCTGTACGTTCACATGGTTCTGTACGTTCACATGCTGCTTCACGTTCTCATGGTTCTTTACGTTTTCATGGTTCTTTACGTTCTCATGGTTCTTTACGTTCTCATGCAGCTTTACGTTCTCATGGTTCTGTACGTTCACATGCTGCTTCACGTTCTCATGGTTCTGTACGTTCACATGCTGCTTCACGTTCACATGCTGCTTTACGTTCTCATGGTTCTGTACGTTCTCATGGTTCTGTACGTTTTCCTGGTTCTTTACATTCTCATGCAGCTTTACGTTCTCATGGTTCTTTATGTTCTCGTGGTTCTGTACGTTCTCATGGTTCTGTACGTTCACATGCTGCTTCACGTTCTCGTGGTTCTTTACGTTCTCATGCTTCTTTACGTTCTCATGGTTCTGTATGTTCTCGTGGTTCTGTACGTTCTCATGCTGCTTCACGTTCTCATGGTTCTGTACGTTCTCATGGTTCTGTACGTTCACATGCTGCTTCACGTTCTCATGGTTCTGTACGTTTTCATTGTTCTGTACGTTCTCATGGTTCTGTACGTTCTCATGCTGCTTCACGTTCTCATGCTGCTTTACGTTCTCATGGTTCTGTACGTTTTCCTGGTTCTTTACATTCTCATGCAGATTTACGTTCTCATGGTTCTTTATGTTCTCATGGTTCTGTACGTTCTCATGGTTCTGTACGTTCACATGCTGCTTCACGTTCACATGCTGCTTCACGTTCTCATGGTTCTGTACGTTCTCATGGTTCTGTACGTTCACATGCTGCTTTACGTTCTCATGGTTCTGTACGTTCACATGCTGCTTCACGTTCTCATGGTTCTGTACGTTTTCCTGGTTCTTTACATTCTCATGCAGATTTACGTTCTCATGGTTCTTTATGTTCTCATGGTTCTGTACGTTCTCATGGTTCTGTACGTTCACATGCTGCTTCACGTTCTCATGGTTCTGTACGTTCTCATGGTTCTGTACGTTCACATGCTGCTTCACGTTCTCATGGTTCTGTACGTTCTCATGGTTCTGTACGTTCACATGGTTCTGTACGTTCTCATGGTTCTGTACGTTCACATGGTTCTGTACGTTCTCATGGTTCTGTACGTTCTCATGCTGCTTCACGTTCTCATGGTTCTGTACGTTCTCATGGTTCTGTACATTCACATGCTGCTTCACGTTCTCATGGTTCTGTACGTTTTCCTGGTTCTTTACATTCTCATGCTGCTTTACGTTCTCATGGTTCTTTATGTTCTCGTGGTTCTGTACGTTCTCATGGTTCTGTACGTTCACATGCTGCTTCACGTTCTCATGGTTCTGTACGTTCTCATGGTTCTGTACGTTCTCATGGTTCTGTACGTTCACATGCTGCTTCACGTTCTCATGGTTCTGTACGTTCTCATGGTTCTGTACGTTTTCCTGGTTCTTTACATTCTCATGCAGATTTACGTTCTCATGGTTCTTTATGTTCTCGTGGTTCTGTACGTTCTCATGGTTCTGTACGTTCACATGCTGCTTCACGTTCTCGTGGTTCTTTACGTTCTCATGGTTCTTTATGTTCTCATGGTTCTGTACGTTCACATGGTTCTGTACGTTCACATGCTGCTTCACGTTCTCATGGTTCTTTACGTTCTCATGGTTCTGTACGTTTTCATGCTGCTTCACGTTCACATGCTGCTTCACGTTCTCGTGGTTCTTTACGTTCTCATGGTTCTTTACGTTCTCATGGTTCTGTATGTTCTCATGGTTCTGTACGTTCTCATGGTTCTGTACGTTCACATGCTGCTTCACGTTCTCATGGTTCTGTACGTTCTCATGGTTCTTTATGTTCTCGTGGTTCTGTATGTTCACATGCTGCTTCACGTTCTCATGGTTCTTTATGTTCTCATGGTTCTGTACGTTCTCATGGTTCTGTACGTTCACATGCTGCTTCACGTTCTCATGGTTCTTTATGTTCTCATGGTTCTTTATGTTCTCATGGTTCTGTACGTTCACATGCTGCTTCACGTTCTCATGGTTCTGTACGTTCTCATGGTTCTTTACATTCTCATGCTGATTTACGTTCTCATGGTTCTTTATGTTCTCGTGGTTCTGTATGTTCACATGCTGCTTCACGTTCTCATGGTTCTTTATGTTCTCATGGTTCTGTACGTTCTCATGGTTCTGTACGTTCACATGCTGCTTCACGTTCTCATGGTTCTTTATGTTCTCATGGTTCTTTATGTTCTCATGGTTCTGTACGTTCTCATGGTTCTGTACGTTCACATGCTGCTTCACGTTCTCATGGTTCTGTACGTTTTCATGGTTCTTTACGTTCTCATGCTGCTTTACGTTCTCATGGTTCTTTATGTTCTCGTGGTTCTGTACGTTCTCATGGTTCTGTACGTTCACATGCTGCTTCACGTTCTCATGGTTCTGTACGTTCACATGCTGCTTCACGTTCACATGCTGCTTCACGTTCTCATGGTTCTGTACGTTTTCCTGGTTCTTTACATTCTCATGCAGATTTACGTTCTCATGGTTCTGTACGTTCTCATGGTTCTGTACGTTCTCATGGTTCTGTACGTTCACATGGTTCTGTACGTTCACATGGTTCTGTACGTTCTCATGGTTCTGTACGTTCACATGCTGCTTCACGTTCTCATGGTTCTGTACGTTCACATGCTGCTTCACGTTCACATGCTGCTTCACGTTCTCATGGTTCTGTACGTTTTCCTGGTTCTTTACATTCTCATGCAGATTTACGTTCTCATGGTTCTTTATGTTCTCGTGGTTCTGTACGTTCTCATGGTTCTGTACGTTCACATGCTGCTTCACGTTCTCATGGTTCTGTACGTTCTCATGGTTCTGTACGTTCCCATGCTGCTTCACGTTCACATGCTGCTTCACGTTCTCATGGTTCTGTACGTTCTCATGGTTCTGTACGTTCTCATGCTGCTTCACGTTCTCATGGTTCTTTACGTTCTCATGCAGATTTACGTTCTCATGGTTCTTTATGTTCTCGTGGTTCTGTATGTTCACATGCTGCTTCACGTTCTCATGGTTCTTTATGTTCTCATGGTTCTTTATGTTCTCATGGTTCTGTACGTTCTCATGGTTCTGTACGTTCACATGCTGCTTCACGTTCTCATGGTTCTGTACGTTCTCATGGTTCTGTACGTTCTCATGGTTCTGTACGTTCACATGGTTCTGTACGTTCACATGCTGCTTCACGTTCTCATGGTTCTGTACGTTCACATGCTGCTTCACGTTCTCATGGTTCTGTACGTTCTCATGGTTCTGTACGTTCTCATGGTTCTGTACGTTCTCATGGTTCTGTACGTTCTCATGGTTCTGTACGTTCTCATGGTTCTGTACGTTCACATGGTTCTGTACGTTCACATGCTGCTTCACGTTCTCATGGTTCTGTACGTTCTCATGGTTCTGTACGTTCTCATGGTTCTGTACGTTCACATGCTGCTTCACGTTCTCATGGTTCTGTACGTTCTCATGGTTCTGTACGTTCACATGCTGCTTCACGTTCACATGCTGCTTCACGTTCTCATGGTTCTGTACGTTCTCATGGTTCTGTACGTTCACATGCTGCTTCACGTTCTCATGGTTCTGTACGTTCTCATGGTTCTGTACGTTCTCATGGTTCTGTACGTTCTCATGGTTCTGTACGTTCTCATGGTTCTGTACGTTCTCATGGTTCTGTACGTTCTCATGGTTCTGTACGTTCACATGCTGCTTCACGTTCTCATGGTTCTGTACGTTCTCATGGTTCTGTACGTTCTCATGGTTCTGTACGTTCTCATGGTTCTGTACGTTCACATGCTGCTTCACGTTCACATGGTTCTTTATGTTCTCATGGTTCTGTACGTTCACATGCTGCTTCACGTTCTCATGGTTCTGTACGTTCTCATGGTTCTGTATGTTCTCATGGTTCTGTACGTTCACATGCTGCTTCACGTTCACATGGTTCTTTATGTTCTCATGGTTCTCCTTGTTCTGGTGATCCACACTGCTGCACCATGAGTCTGTGTATTTTCAGAACACACGTATGTTCCACATATTTACCTAACCGTGTGCACAGGACAGTCAATCCTCTTCTAGATTATGTTCTTCAGGTCAGAGTACCGTTAGTGACGGCGTGTTCTCCTCCTGCCTCGGTTCTAAAGACCTTCATGTCCTGTCTGACCTCCACTCAGCTCTCTCTCTCTTTCAGTTGTTCTTTCTCAAAGTTTTCTAGCCTGTCTGATGGTTTGGATCGATCCATCTCCAGGTCCACGTGTCGGAGTCCTCCACACCGCTGGCTTCAACCATTAAACTCTGTTTGTGGGGGGGGGGCTATTGCTTTGTTCCTCCTTGAATTCCCACTGACTGCTCCCCACCTGTAGATCTGTTCTCCTCGTCCTCTTCTTGTTAGAGATCGATACTTTACTTCCTCCACACTTTTCTTCCTGCTTGTCTGCCTTCTCTCATGGCCTCCCGTCCTTCAGACGCTCTCACTACTGCTCACAAGACCCAATTAGTCAGACAGCAGATCCTTCAGCTGCCAGCTGTGATGTCTGTGCACGCTGTAGGATTCTTATCTGATCAGATCCTCAGTATAAAATGCAACAAACATACAAAAGTTAAGAAACATACGAGTGCTGGTGTGACCCCCCCCCCCTTACCGAGCTGAGTCAATACACCCTCTGGGAGAAAGGCAGTAAACACTTATCGCTTCCATCAGTGTGTCTGAGCCAGCGGAGGCTTCAGAAAGAAGCTGCAGCCATCGCAGCAGGTTGAACCATCAGGAGGGAACGTGTGTCTTCAAGATCCACTAAAGTTGGGTCAGTTTGAAGGATCTCCCGTGGAGTTCCTCACAATATTACTGTACTAAAAATATTTAGAAGTACATCTGACCAGATCTGAACTTTTCTCTACGTTAACGTCCTCCGTTAACCAGATGCTGCGTTGAACCACTGCGTTTGTGTTTAACTGTAAGGATGATGTTTGCGTGATCACATGATCCTCTCAGTATAAACAAGACAATATTGAATGAATGGAATCAGTAATTGTTGTCTGTCTGTTTGTGACGTGCAGCTTCACATTTCTGCAGCATTAAAACATTCTGTGAATGACGGATCTGCTTGTCT
>SSNP01000071.1:2608199-2676039 GCA_006937955.1 Pachypanchax playfairii
GAGAGTTAGAGGCCAGACAGTCTGTCAGAAACAATAACAACAATAAATGAAGTTCCTGATGAGAAACATTCTGCTAAGAGGTCGGTCCTCTGCTGCTCTTCATCCCTCAGGCTCCTCTTTAGGATCAGGTCTGACACCTCACCAGTAATCCCACCATTACAAGTGACCGGCCCAGAAGTCTTTGGGGTTTTGGTTTACATTGAATTATTCATGGAACCTGTTTAATCCTCCTCCTGCTGTCCTCTCTCCCATGTGTCTCCTTGTGTGACCTGCTGCTGATGACACCGGTTTGTTTCATGAACACGTTACGAACTCTTAAGCTGCGTCTGACAGAAACCATCAGATCCAGTTCCAGCTTCACTTACATGATGGACGACATACCATGTGTATTAACAGCAGATTAATTCATTTTACAACAAAAGAAGCAAATATGCAGATGTTTACAGCTGGAAGCACATAGATATGATCAGATTCAAGAAACTACACTGTGCGTGCAGCAACATCTCCTTTATTAAAACTTTGGTTCTGGACTACAGGATTTGGTTTGTACTTATGTGTGAGCACTAGGGGTGTAACGGTACACAAAAATTAAGGTTTAGTACGTATTTCCGTTTTGAGGTTATGGTTTGTTTATTTTCTGTACAGTAAGTGAAAAAAACAACATAAAAATAGCTTTTTGTTTAATTTTCAGCTTTATCAAACAACAGTTTATATATTTTCTTATAAGAATGAAACATTAAAAAATAAGGAAACATAAAAATACAAATAAAAATAGAACACTGATTAACTTCCCAAACAGGAGACCTTATAGATAAAAGAGGGTCTTATATGAGGCTCCAGCTCTGGCTTCTTGTTTATGTCTGCTAGAGGATAAAAAAACCTCACGCGGGTCTGGTGCTGAAAACAGACTGAAGATGCTCCACGTGCAAAACAAGCCTGTTAACTAGCTGTAATCAGATCAGTAAACATCTCCACCATACCAACAGCCCAGTACTAAAACAGTTTGTATGAATGTGTGTTCTGTTAAACCCCTCAGCTCATGTGTTTATGCAGCTCTGCTGTGCGTCACTCAATACAGTGTCCATGCAGAAACTCTTCTGGAAACTTACTTCCGCTGCACTTAATGTCACACTAATAATACATTTATGAAAAAAAATACACGGAAACAGTACGCAAGTGGACCAGACGGAACGGACCGAACCAAACCGAGCGGTTCAACACAACCTGTGAACCTTTACACCCCTAGTGAGCAGGTCTTGACTCTGCTTCTGTACAAGCAGATTAATTCAGACAAAGGTGCTGCTTGCTTCAATATCCAATCAGAGCAAAGCACGCCCTCTCTATGTTTGATTACCCAGCAGGCTTTGTGGTCGTTTAACTCAGCAGACCCCATTTGGAGTCATCACATCCCATTCAGGCCAATTACAGCATCTCTCAGTGGTGGATATCAGAAACACAACAAGTGTCTGGAGGAAGTACTAATGAAGACTCTTCATAGACCCACTGGGATGTGCACACACACACACACACACACACACACACACACAATCAAGCCTGTTACTGTTACTGGTGTTTTCTCCAGCAGGGCAGCAGGAAACATTGTGTTGCACACAGCTGAGCAGAGCTAATGCATTAAATGGAATTAGAAACCCGACTCATCAAATCCCAGCAGCATACAATCAAACTACAATGAGATCTATTGATGCTGTTTAATCACACATCAGTAATAATCAGCTACATGTTTTATGTCTCTTCTGCTTCTGAAGGGTTGGATCAGATCACATCTCTCATCCACATAATTAGTTACAACATCTTCAGATTGCATCATGGCTTGTCCGAAATGTTTCATTTTGCTGCCACTTTTTGTTCCTACAAGGACTTTGTCTCTGGTTCTCATTAGTTCTGGTCCTTATGTTCTGGTCCATGTAAAGATAAACAGACATTATTAGATGTAGAACACACTAGGCCTGGGCCATAAATCGATTGAATTAATTCATTTGAATTTTTTGTCGTGGGCAATTTAATAAATAAATAATTTTTTTGTGTAGTGGCGCTTTTTGACTCCCCAGGGTTTCCGTAGGGTTAGTTTCACATGGTTTGCTGCGACAGACATGCAGCAAGAGACCTCACGCTGCAACATTATAAAGCCCATGACAGTCAAAGGCAACAGCACCACAAACATATTCTAACACCTGAAATAGAGACATCCAGTTGAACATGGAAACACCTTTCTCTCTGAGACCAACAAACATTAGCTAAAACCAGCTAACTGTAGCTGATAATAGTCGTTTGTAAGAGGCATTGCATATAATAGAAAAGAGGTACGGTGGAGAACAATCACGGTCCTTAAAGTTGTCTGTTGTTTGTACTTGTTGCTTTCCTTAATAAGTAGGAGAAAATTGGAAAAAATCTGAAATATCAGGATGATGGTGGAGGTTTTGGGGACCAGGATGATGGTGGAGGTTTTGGGTACCAGGTTGATGGTGGAGGTTTTGGGGACCAGGATGATGGTGGAGGTTTTGGGGACCAGGTTGATGGTGGAGGTTTTGGGGACCAGGATGATGGTGGAGGTTTTGGGGACCAGGATGATGGTGGAGGTTTTAGGGACCAGGATGATGGTGGAGGTTTTGGGGACCAGGATGATGGTGGAGGTTTTAGGGACCAGGATGATGGTGGAGGTTTTAGGGACCAGGATGATGGTGGGGGTTTTGGTTTTAGGGACCAGGATGATGGTGGAGGTTTTAGGGACCAGGATGATGGTGGGGGTTTTGGTTTTGGGGACCAGGATGATGGTGGAGGTTTTGGGGACCAGGATGATGGTGGAGGTTTTGGGGACCAGGATGATGGTGGAGGTTTTGGTTTGGGGGACCAGGTTGATGGTGGAGGTTTTGGGGACCAGGTTGATGGTGGAGGTTTTGGGTACCAGGATGATGGTGGAGGTTTTGGTTTTGGGGACCAGGATGAGGGTGGAGGTTTTGGGGACCAGGATGAGGGTGGAGGTTTTGGGGACCAGGATGATGGTGGAGGTTTTGGGGACCAGGATGATGGTGGAGGTTTTGTGGACCACGATGATGGTGGAGGTTTTGGGGGCCACGCTGATGGTGGAGGTTTTGGGGACCAGGATGATGGTGGAGGTTTTGGGGACCAGGATGATGGTGGAGGTTTTAGGGACCAGGTTGATGGTGGAGGCTTTGGGGACCAGGATGATGGTGGAGGTTTTGGTTTTGGGGACCACGATGATGGTGGAGGTTTTGGGGACCAGGATGATGGTGGAGGTTTTGGGTACCAGGTTGATGGTGGAGGTTTTGGGGACCAGGATGATGGTGGAGGTTTTGGGGACCAGGATGATGGTGGAGGTTTTGGGGACCAGGATGATGGTGGAGGTTTGGGTTGGGCTTACAGTGATTGGAGACATTGGAGGGATCTTGCTCTGCTTTGTCCTCAGGACATGGAGACAGGGACAAGTGTTAATGGAAAGACTGGTGAGAGACTTGCAGAGAATTTTTTAAGAAAACAGATTTGATGAATGTAAGTAAATCAATAAAGTATTTTTGATTTGATTTACTTTCATCATTAAACTAATTTATTGATCTGGTTCCACTAACAGAAGAATTTAGTCATTTTTATACACGTGTGTCCAAAATCAGCTAAACTGAAAAACTCTGTCTTTATTTAATTCATTCTGGTTTTTGTCTCTGATGGAGCAGAAGAAGACTGAGCAGTGAGACTGTCTCCTCATGGTTCTCATGTAGATACTGATTGAACTGGTTTTATAGAGCAGGTTTATGATATAATCTACATATGTAACTGGTATATTTACAGATGTAGATGTACATATATATACACTCACCGGCCACTTTTTTAGGTACACCTGTCCAACTGCTCGTTAACACTTAATTTCTAATCAGCCAATCACATGGCAGCAACTCAGTTCATTTAGGCATGTACACATGGTCAAGACAATCTCCTGCTGTTCAAACCGAGCATCAGTATGGGGAAGAAAGGTGATTTGAGTGACTTTGAACGTGGCATGGTTGTTGGTGCCAGAATGGCTGGTCTGAGTATTTCAGAAACTGCTGATCTACTGGGATTTTCACGCACAACCATCTCTAGGGTTTACAGAGAATGGTCCCAAAAAGAAAAAATATCCAGTGAGCGGCAGTTCTGTGGGCGGAAATGCCTTGTTGATGCCAGAGGTCAGAGGAGAATGGCCAGACTGGTTCGAGCTGATAGAAAGGCAACAGTGACTCAAATAACCACTCGTTACAACCAAGGTAGGCAGAAGAGCATCTCTGAACGCACAGTACGTCCAACTTTGAGGCAGATGGGCTACAGCAGCAGAAGACCACGCCGGGTGCCACTCCTTTCAGCTAAGAACAGGAAACTGAGGCTACAATTTGCACAAGCTCATCAAAATTGGACAATAGAAGACTGGAAAAACGTTGCCTGGTCTGATGAGTCTCGATTTCTGCTGCGACATTCGGATGGTAGGGTCAGAATTTGGCATCAACAACATGAAAGCATGGATCCATCCTGCCTTGTATCAACGGTTCAGGCTGGTGGTGGTGGTGTAATGGTGTGGGGAATATTTTCTTGGCCCTCTTTGGGCCCCTTGGTACCAATTGAGCATCGTTACAACGCCACAGCCTACCTGAGTATTGTTGCTGACCATGTCCATCCCTTTATGACCACAATGTACCCAACTTTTGATGGCTACTTTCAGCAGGATAATGCGCCATGTCATAAAGCTGGAATCATCTCGGACTGGTTTCTTGAACATGACAATGAGTTCACTGTACTCAAATGGCCTCCACAGTCACCAGATCTCAATCCAATAGAGCATCTTTGGGATGTGGTGGAACGGGAGATTCGCATCATGGATGTGCAGCCGACAAATCTGCACCAACTGTGTGATGCCATCATGTCAATATGGACCAAACTCTCTGAGGAATGCTTCCAGCACCTTGTTGAATCTATGCCACGAAGAATTGAGGCAGTTCTGAAGGCAAAAGGGGGCCCAACCCGTTTATATATATATATATATATATATATATATATATATACTCACCGGCCACTTTATTATGTACACCATGCTAGTAATGGGTTGTGTGCATGTGTACATGCCTAAATGCACTGAGTTGCCGCCATGTGATTGGCTGATTAGAAATTAAGTGTTAACGAGCAGTTGGACAGGTGTACCTAATAAAGTGGCCGGTGAGTGTATCTATATATATATATACACACACACACACACTTCTTTCTGTTATTATTTGTAGATGTTTAGTGAAAGCAGCTGTGAGGAAACGGACCTCCTTCTGCCTTCACTATAAATTCTTTATTTGTTTTGTAATATTTATACACTAACTAGTTTGTAGTCACGTACCGACCTGCAGAACGATGGAAACCCTGTCCAGGTGTACCTCCGTAAGGTGAGATGATGATGTGCAGGCTGACTCTATTGGAGCAGCAATGATCTGCTGATCTACAGAAACATTCTGAATAAATAACAGAACGGTTCTGTTACATCGATGCTGCTTGTTCAGAGAACATGTTCTGAAATAACAGCAGCAGTTTAAGTGGTGCCCCCACAGTGAAGCTTCCTTAAAAATACCATGCAAGTTTTCTGTGACCCCCCTGGATCTCTCTCTGTCTCACACACTCCCACACACTCTGACTTCCTGCCTCGCAGCAACATGAGCTCCAAGTGAAGACGATATCTGCCAACAGGAAACATCCAGGGAGGAAAGAAAGGCAGAACAAATGCAAATGGAGGAATGAAGCTGCAACGCTTCGAGGGAAGGACAAATCAATAGTCTCACACATAAAAAACTCCCACGCAGCAGCTAAAAAAACGCTGCCGGTTTGTCTTCCTGACCTCTGACTTCTTTCTTCACTCTGAGGAAAATAAAGTTTTTATTTTCTGAAATTACTGAGTTTTAAACATTTCTCTTTAAAAGCTTTTTTTATTATGATAAAACTCTGCTGAAGGACAATGTTTGTTTGACTTTTACTTTCATTTCTGAGACTTTCAGACTCTTTAAAGACGAAGTTCTTTCATTTTTTCAGAAGCTGTTTATTCAAACGGCAGTTTTCCAGGTTTAAAGGCACAAACTTTACCAGGTCAGAAGTAAACAGCTGCAGAAGACGACTAGATGTTCAGTCTTATATCATCCCTAAAATACTTATGTATTTATTATTTCTTCCTAAATTCAAAGAAAGGAGGATGATTGAACCAGATGTTTTTGTTTACAGCGTTCAGCTGGAGTTGTTTACCAGGTAACTGGCAGCGTTCTGCTCTCGACCACTGGCTGCTGGTGATGGTTGTTTCATGCTTGAGGAGAGTTTCAGGTGGATGCAAGTCAAAAACCAGGATTGTCTTCGTTATCTCCTGGAGGCAATTTATCATGCAGCAACAAGTAATCAGCACATTCGCACTCCAAAGACAAAAACACAAAACAAACTAAACAAAATAAAAAAGACAGTAAATAGAGATTCTTATTAAACAGAGTGATGCAACAGGAACCAGAGAAACCTGTTAGTCCTGCATGTCCTGGACTACAGGAGCTCTGGAGCCAAACAGGGTCAGATCCATCAGGACTGACCGGGTCTGACTGAGGACTCTGGTTTGATACTGGGCTAATAGATTATTAAGTTCCAGTCTGTTATTTTGCTGCACAGTCATGTGACTTCACCCCAGTCTGTAGGAGCAGTACTACTAACTGTGTCGGTATATTTACCGTGTTTAGACTCTTCTAAGGACTCTTTATGGTGTTATTAGATACTTTTCTAGACTAACATGGAACATGTATCATTGTTACTGTGTTCTCTTATCAGTGGAACGCTTGCAGCACGCTGCTGCAGCTCTGTCTGCTCAGTAGGAGCAGGTATGAGTCTCACTGAGTCCAGAATGTTGATAAACTGCATCCGCCTGAAGCTGCTGCAGCTGATCACCCGCGCTCCGATACAAAGGCAAAATATTTTCTAAACTGACCTCTTAAGAACTACAGAAAGGAGTGGGAATAGAACCCTGAATTAAAAGACTCGCTGATGTCAAACAATAACAAGAACCATCACATTTACATTATGTAACTTAGGTCATTTGATATAGAAAGTTATTGTCCATTTATCATCAAGGTGAGCTGATCAATATATCACAGTATTAATTTGAGGCCATATCGCCCATCCCTAGTCATCACTGCTCAGCAGGAACACGATAACCGAGTCATCTTTGAATTTGTGATGACTTTCCTTTTGCTGCAACACTCATTTATATATAAAGCAAAAGTGGTGAAAGGATGCAGCCCTGAGGTGCTCCATTGGAAGAGATGAGAGTGTCTGACAGAACATCATTAACTCTCACACGTTCTGTTATAAAGTCCAGGATCCAGGCTGATGGAGTCCCTTAGTCTTTCTGCAGCTGGATACAGTTAAAAACAGATAAAATCTATAAATGAAAGATGAGTGAAGGACCAGAATCCTTCAAGGTGGGTTCAAACCAGATTCAGCAGGGTGCCTACTGCATCCTCAACACCTCTACCTGACCCAACCTCCCATATCATCAGGACCTGGACTTTTCCTTTCCTTAACATTTGACAACGTTGCTCCTTTCTGTGACACGCTGCTCCTAAAAGCTGCCAGTTCATCAGCTGTTCAGGTCTAACTAGACCACTTGACTATTTCCATGGCAGTGGACTTCATATTGTAGCTGAGCATTTTACCTGAACGCAGTCAGGAGACGTGATCTACTCCAGCTGTAAAACAGCAGCTGATCAGCTCTCTGATGCTAATGCTGTTAGCCTCCAGCTACATATTCAAATGGATGGTTTTCAGCTGAAAACAAGCTCGTTGACCTGTAACCTGAAAGTGGACTACATTTGGTCTAAAAGCAGAACTAAAGCTTTGTGTGGATGTGGGAAAGAGGTTTAGATTCATGGTCCTGGGGCGTGGCAGATGATGAAGAAGCACAGGAGCATTTCACCTGCAGACCAGCGTCAGTATGAACAGGTGGGTGTTTGACTCACTGCAGCTGAAGGGTGTGGGACACTGTCTGCAGGGTTTACCATCAGATGCTGCTTTTTGTACCTCTGAGGTCACGTGTCATTACTATGATATATCTGGGTCTGATTTGTACAGTAAGTCATTGGATACATGCTCCATCTTAAAGAAGTAAACCAAAAGATGAGTGAGTGGGCGGTCCTCTGACAGCTTCTAGCTTTATCAACTAAAACAGAAGCTGCAAGATGCTTTTTATTGAATTAAACCAAAAATATAGAACTTTAACTCTGGTTTGTGTGCAGATGAAGGCTGTCAGACCTGTTACATGTCTGCTTTGGCATATCAGTTGTCCCCAGAAGAGGCAGCGGTGGACAGATGGGTGGAGACGTCCTGATAACAGACTCAACACATGGTCAGAGTTCAGCTAGGAGCTTAAGCATTGATTTAAAAAGTTGTTTTATTAATACAGAAGCTTGCTGTTAGAAATCCATCCACACCTCTTCTGTACTTGTTTTGGTTTATGTGAAGCAGGTGTCCCCCATTTATTTATTTTTATATATATATATATATATATGACGTGACTGTAACATCCTTTTATCTACAATATGTTAGAATGTGTCTCCACTTCATGTTCCAGATGTTTTATTACTGTAACTTATTACTTCCACATGCAGCAGCAGGTATTTACACACATTTAATATGAAGACAGACATATAATCCATTCTTGTAAAGGGAAAGTGTGAACAGTTACTCAACAGTGGAATTTACCATCGTATCTATATATCTAGAAGCTTTTTCTTTTCTTCATAAATGCCTCGATTCTAAACAGAAATCTATATCATATGATTACCTACCTATAGAGTTATAATCCAGATGCTGTCTGGTGTTTATTGGTTCAGTTGGAACAAGACTCAGACTCTGGCTGCATTTAAAGTAGTTTTAAACCCTGAATCTGACGACACATTCCCATTTTAAAAATGTCGGCTAATCTCCATTGAGTCATATGATCACGTGATCAATCCTCTCTATATTTATATCTCTATGGGTCCTAATCTTTTTTCTTTTGGCCATTTTCTTCATCAAAATAGTTTGTTCTGCATAAATCATCCAGCTGACTTCCTTATAAGGGCAGGAAGTTTACTTCATTACCTCCCAATGACTCGTGTAAGCTAATACATACAAACAGAGACGGTGCAGGACAGATGCAATTAGCTACGGTACAAAGATTAAAATGCATGTTTTCTTTGATCATTTTAACACTATTATTTGTGTAATGTTTTACTTAAATATTAGCTGAATTCTTTATTATTTAATAAATTCCAGTAAAGATTTATCTGAGAGCCAGTTACAGTCATCAAACAAGCCACATCATAGGTTGGCGACCCTGACTTAGACAAACCAATCCTGCACTATCAGTTTTCTGATTTTTCCTCCAGACCAGGGTTTTATATCATCTTCCATTCTGCAGATTGCTTTTGCACTGTTTTTAACACAACAAGGTTGTATAAGATTTTATACTCAGTATTTTCAGTACTTGGCTGATCTAAATGGTAGAAAAACACATGCAACATTCAATCTCAGTGCATGTTTACTCAGAACGAGGTCTAACAGAGTCCTAATTATTAGAGAGACTTCTCATCTGATGAGGTCTAAATACATTTGAAGATGTCAGTGATCCTCTATGCACTTGTGTGTGGCATGTACTTCTTTTATTGTCTCACATTAGGCAGTAAAATACTATAAAAGATGCAGACCCCGTGTAGGCGTCTCTGCTAAATGACAGTGAATAAGACGCACCTTTTCTTTCCAAGCTGGATCTAAGTGGCCCTAATAGACACGTCGTCCTGGGTTTAGGAGTTGTCTGATTACCCTTGACCTGCTGCTTTGACGTGATATTAGACTGAATGAACAGCTTGGCGGCAGCAGCACCCCTCCTCTTGTTCTCCTCTCCTCTGCTGTACTCGGGGATATGCAGCACTGCTCATTTATCTTTGCTCTCTGGAATCTGATTTATCTGGCTGATTTGTCTGTATCTGGGTCACAGTCCTAATGAAAATGACTGATTCGGATGAGACAAATGGAAATAGAATGTCATTAGAAGGAGAGACTCGTTCAAATCCTCATGAACATTTCTATCGCTGATTCAAACGAGTCAAATGAAACTGGTGTGTCACGTTGGACTGCAGACTGAAGATGATGCTGTTTCATTTCTACAACCAGAAACACAAACACAGACCTGCAGGAAGTCAAACTGGGAGGAGCATCCAGATTATATCTTTACATTTATAAAAAAGAAAGTCAAACTGAGTGATTTGGCTCTTTTCTGTTGGCTTGCATGAAACACATCAAAATCATGAAACATCAGAATCATGAAACGCATGTAGAAGCAGATTCCTCCATGAAGAAGAGTGAGCGGTGCAGAATGTGTCACCTTCAGCTGCATTAATAATCAATATTACTTCTCTTACCGAGCTGCAAGTTTGAAGGAGGAATATTATCTCACACACACGCACACACACACTCACACAACACGCATGTACACATGCACACACACACTCTCTCACACACGCATGTACACACACACACACTCTCACACACTCTCTCTCAAACACACCCACACGCACACACTCTCTCTCTCTCACACACACACTCTCACACACGCATGTACACACACACACTCTCTCTCTCACACACACACTCTCTCACAACACGCATGTACACATGCACACACACACTCACACACACTCACACAACATGCATGTACACACAAACACACTCTCTCTCTCTCACACACACTCTCTCACACACACACTGTCTCTCACACACACCCACACGCACACACACACGTACACACACGCATGTACACACACACACTATCACGCACGTACACCAATATATAAAGTGTAACACAGCCTACTGTACCTGTTCAGAGTGGGTGTGGCCACCTCATTGAAAGCTCAGAACCTGCAGCTACACACCTGTGTTCACTTTGTCAGCTGTTGGTGAGACTCGTCTTTTCTGGGAGTTTGTGTCTGTAAGTTTTTAACTTGTTCTTCCTGGTGTGTGTTTCAGTGACTGATGGTAACTTGTGTACTTGAACCACCAGGACTCGTGTTGCCATGGTAACCACTGTAGGACTGAGTTACTATGCTGCACTAACTAATGATGTGTGAAGATACAGGAACACTGATGTCATGTTTATTTGGATGAATGATGATGTCAGAGTTGGAGTCTGATGACCTCACAGAAATTGAATTGACTGACTGACTGACTGTCTGTCTGGCTGGCTGGCTGGCTGTCTGACTATCTGTCTGACTGTCTGTCTGGCTGACTGACTGTCTGACTATCTGTCTGGCTGACTGACTGTCTGTATGGCTGGCTGGCTGGCTGGCTGTCTGTCTGACTATCTGTCTGGCTGACTGACTGTCTGTATGGCTGGCTGGCTGGCTGGCTGTCTGTCTGACTATCTGTCTGGCTGACTGACTGTCTGTATGGCTGGCTGGCTGGCTGGCTGTCTGTCTGACTATCTGTCTGGCTGGCTGGCTGTCTGTCTGACTATCTGGCTGGCTGGCTGTCTGTCTGACTATCTGGCTGGCTGTCTGTCTGACTATCTGTCTGTCTGTCTGTCTGGCTGTCTGTCTGACTATCTGTCTGTCTGTCTGGCTGGCTTTCTTATAGTAACCTGGCCCCACCATACATTTCTGACCTCCTCCATGTTTCCATTCCTGCCCGCTCACGCTGCTCCTCCTCCACTCTCCAGCTCTCTGTGCCCCCTGCCCGTCTTGTCATCATGGAGAATCGAGCATTTAGCCGATCTGTCCCCCACCTCTGGAACTCTCTCCCCTCAGACCTCCGCTCCATAGACTTTTTTCCACTCTTTAAATCCAGACTCAAAACTCACCTGTTCAGACAATCTTACATTACCTAGTCACTCCCTCCATCTCAATATTGTCCTTGTTTGGTTTTATTCTGTGTTGTTGTTGTTTTTAAATTGTTTTTATTTGTCTGGCTGTACAGTGTTCTTGGGTGTTTTGAAAGGCGCTTTTAAATAAAATGCATTATTATTATTATTATTATTATTATTATTATTATTATTATTATTAGTTCAGTTTTGGGGAAGGATGTGGTGGTTTCTTAGGTTTACTACTAGTTACTTCAGGGCTGCTGGTCGTTGTGGAATTCTAGCTGCTTGTGTTGAAGACTTGGTAACCTGCAGGTTGACATGTGATTCACTATGGAACAGACCAATGGAGACAGACTGACGGAGACACACTGATGGAGACACTGATTAAGAGGGAAAACTTCAGATTCAGTAAATAAAGGGTTTTTTCTGGTCGAACTTTATTGTAAAATTGTTTTTATCAAAGTAATCAGATATGTCTAAATTTAAAAAAAGTCAAAACGTCTCATTTTCATCTAATGAATAAAAAGTAAAAGGTCAAAGAATTTCATTCACTTTATAAATGACTTTAAAAAAGTTTTACCTCTGTGGGTGGAATCAATTTCCAGTTCGCCCTTCTGTTCTGTTCTCTGCTCCAACCTTAAACATGCTCATTAATAAACCATGAAGCACTTAATACGATAGATGTGAGCAATGAATTGTTTCTTGGCCTCGCTGACAGCACACATTAATAAATATTAATAACTCTAAAAGAGATTTGCTTTAGACTCACAACCGGGTCAAAACACAACGTAGTATGTTCAACACTTCTCACTGTTTGAAAGGTTTATTATGTTATAAACTTCTTCAGAATAAACTGAGTGATAGAAATACTTCTCATAATTCATTGTATTTACTTTTTATTTCCCTTATTTTTTATAGTAAACTAAATAAAATGGAGTTGTTTATTGACATATAGAAAAAATTTACTATACAAAACTCAATAATATACAGAAATAAAACTATTTACAGAACACAAGAAAACATTTTAATAAGTAATTGCAGAATAAAAGTAAGACGAAGGACACCTCATTCACACTTCATTTTCAGTGCTTTTGTTTAGTGCCATCACGGTTGCTAGGTAACAAGACATGCGCAGAGGGTTAGGGCAGAAACAGAAGGAAGGGTAGACTGGCCCTGTCCCAATACCCGCACTTGTGCACTTCAAATGCACGTTCCCAATGAGAGGCGCAAGTGCGTAGGGTTTCCCAATTCTCCAGAGTGGAGAGTAGTGCCCTTGGCTCCGCCCCTTTCGAACGCTTGATCCGCACTTTACCAAAGTCCGCATCAGAGCCGACGAAGATGTGGATGCAGAGCAGGAGCAAAGTGAAGAGAGAGAAAGAGGAAGTTTAAACCTTCTTCCATCAGTCATATTGACAAATGTGAGATCTCTTGGCTAACAAAATGGATGAACTTGAAACTCTGTTGAAGATCCAGCCAGAGTATCAGGATGCAGCATCATGTGTTTTACTGAGACATGGCTAAAGGAACATATCCTGGACTCCAGCGTGTCTCTGTCTGGCTTTAAAACAATACGAGCAGACAGAGATTTGAAGAGGAGTTTATCAGCTGATCACATCTGCAGTCACCTGTTGGGGGCGGAGCATCAGAGCAAGTGACATGAAGAGGCTGAACAGATTGATAAGGAGGACTGAGTCTGTCCTGGAGACTAAACTGGAGTCGATTGAGTTGGTTGTCCAAAGGAGGATGAAGAACATGATGGAAAACCCTCATCATCCTCTTCAGAACACAGTAACTCAACAACAGAGTGTCTTCAGTCAGAAGATTCTTCATAATCCGCTGCAGCACAGACCGCTACAGGAGATCCTTCCTGTCCACAGTTGGAACCCTCTACAGGAGATCCTTCCCGTCCACACCTAGAACCCTCTACAGGAGATCCTTCCTGTCCACAGCTAGAACCCCTATACAGGAGATCCTTCCTGTCCACACCTAGAACCCTCTACGGGAGATCCTTCCTGTCCACACCTATAACCCTCTACAGGAGATCCTTCCTGTCCACAGCTAGAACCCCTATACAGGAGATCCTTCCTGTCCACACCTAGAACCCTCTACAGGAGATCCTTCCTGTCTACAGCTAGAACCCCTATACAGGAGATCCTTCCCGTCCACACCTAGAACCCTCTACAGGAGATCCTTCCTGTCCACAGCTAGAACCCCTATACAGGAGATCCTTCCTGTCCACACCTAGAACCCTCTACAGGAGATCCTTCCCGTCTACATCTAGAACCCTCTACGGGAGATCCTTCCTGTCTACAGCTAGAACCCTCTACAGGAGATCCTTCCCGTCCACACCTAGAACCCTCTACAGGAGATCCTTCCTGTCTACAGCTAGAACCCCTATACAGGAGATCCTTCCCGTCTACATCTAGAACCCTCTACAGGAGATCCTTCCTGTCCATAGCTAGAACTCTCTAGAATGGCTCTCTAAAGAAGAACTGAGCCACAACAACACGTAATTTCCCTCCAGGAATTAATAAAGTTTTTTTGATTCAGTGAAGGATATTACCCACAATGCATTGCTGTGTATGAATTTTGACAGAAAAAGAAGAAGGTGGAGAAATGGCTGAACCATACGGACCAAAAAAACATTTTCTCAAGTGTAGAATCCAAATAATAAATATTTTATTTTATTATCTAGATGTGTAATTACAATCGATTGATTCTCTGTTGGATAGATGTCACATATCTGATAAAAAAATATAATTAATTAATAACGGCACTGACGTGTATTTTCGGACATGATATACTAACAGTTTAAAGGTGGTATATGGAACATTTTTATAAAAAGCAATATTTTTAACAAAATAATGCCTCCACGGGGTGTTTAGAGGGTTGTAGCATAATACAGCATTTCCTTTAAAAATTATATTTTAAGTAAAATATTATAAAATTTTGGCAGGCACAACGTTGGCATTTTGTTTACATCTACCAGCCAATAGCTGGCAGAGCAGCGGGCACCATTTGGGGTTGTCTAATATCGTAAATACTCCAGCACAGCGAGGCTGGCACTGTGTTGTCTGCACTTGTTCACTACACACTTCAAATCCTTATATGCCCTTCTGCTAAGTGCACTTCGTGGAAGACCGTAGGGTGCAGTGTGGGTATTGGGACAGGGCCTGTCAATGGCTGGCCACATTCTACTTCCAGCTTTTGCAGTCTTGCAGTACCCGTCCTCCTTTAACTGGGTAGGAAGGACCCTCCGAAGGATGGAGACCCTGAATTTGGACACAGCCAATATTGCTGAGTTTTGTTGTTGTGCTTCCCAAAGTCAGTCACTATTGGATGATTTTTCTGCATCTAAATTATTACCTGATCAACCAGGCCCTCACGTCTTTGACAGATTACTTTACAAAGACATGAGGGCCTGGAGCTGAACCGCTGTCTCTCAATGTCGAAGGCGGGCTTAGCCAGTTGAGAGAGAACCAATCACAGAAACCCGGAAACGACGCAACATATGTGACTCTAAAGCGGATACATGCGAGGCGGAACAAAAACAAAAGGTTTAGCGAGCGGAGCCGTAATGGTAGCTACAGAGCCGTAATGGTAGCTACAGAGCCGTAATGGTAGCCACAGAGCCGTAATGGTAGCCACAGAGCCGTAATGGTAGCTACAGAGCCGTAATGGTAGCTACAGAGCCGTAATGGTAGCTACAGAGTGTAATGGTAGCCACATAGCGTAATGGTAGCTACAGAGCCGTAATGGTAGCTACAGAGCCGTAATGGTAGCTACAGAGCCGTAATGGTAGCCACATAGCGTAATGGTAGCCACAGATCCGTAATGGTAGCCACAGAGCCGTAATGGTAGCTACAGAGCCGTAATGGTAGTTACAGAGCCGTAATGGTAGCCACAGAGCGTAATGATAGCTACAGAGCCGTAATGGTAGTTACAGAGCGTAATGGTAGCCACAGAGCGTAATGGTAGCCACAGAGCGTAATGGTAGCCACAGAGCGTAATGGTAGCCACAGAGCCGTAATGGTAGTTACAGAGCCGTAATGGTGGCCACAGAGCGTAATGATAGCTACAGAGCCGTAATGGTAGTTACAGAGCGTAAGGTAGCCACAGAGCGTAATGGTAGCCACAGAGCGTAATGGTAGCCACAGAGCGTAATGGTAGCCACAGAGCCGTAATGGTAGTTACAGAGCCGTAATGGTGGCTACAGAGCGTAATGATAGCTACAGAGCCGTAAGGGTAGCTAAAGAGCGTAATGGTAGCCACAGAGCGTAATGGTAGCCACAGAGCCGTAATGGTAGTTACAGAGCCGTAATGGTGGCTACAGAGCCGTAATGGTAGTTACAGAGCCGTAATGGTGGCTACAGAGCCGTAATGGTGGCTACAGAGCCGTAATGGTAGCCACAGAGCGTAATGGTAGCCACAGAGCGTAATGGTAGCCACAGAGCCGTAATGGTAGTTACAGAGCCGTAATGGTAGCTACAGAGCTGTAAGGGTAGCTACAGAGCCGTAATGGTGGCGACAGAGCCGTAATGGCAGCTACAGAGCTGTAATGGTAGCTACAGAGCCGTAATGGTAGCTACAGAGCCGTAATGGTAGCTACAGAGCCGTAATGGTAGCTACAGAGTGTAATGGTAGCCACAGAGCGTAATGATAGCTACAGAGCCGTAATGGTAGTTACAGAGCGTAATGGTAGCCACAGAGCGTAATGGTAGCCACAGAGCGTAATGGGAGCCACAGAGCTGTAATGGTAGCCACAGAGCCGTAATGGTAGCTACAGAGCCGTAATGGTAGCTACAGAGCTGTAATGGTAGCTACAGAGCCTTAATGGTAGCTACAGAGCCGTAATGGTAGCCACAGAGCGTAATGGTAGCCACAGAGCCGTAATGGTAGCCACAGAGCCGTAATGGTAGCTACAGAGCCGTAATGGTAGCTAAAGAGCTGTAATGGTAGCTACAGAGCTGTAATGGTAGCTATAGAGCCGTAATGGTAGCCACAGAGCCGTAATGGTAGCCACAGAGCTGTAATGGTAGCCACAGAGCCGTAATGGTAGCTACAGAGCCGTAATGGTGGCTACAGAGCCGTAATGGTAGTTACAGAGCCGTAATGGTGGCTACAGAGCCGTAATGGTGGCTACAGAGCCGTAATGGTAGTTACAGAGCCGTAATGGTAGTTACAAAACCGTAATGGAAGCTACAGAGCCGTAATGGTAGTTACAGAGCCNTACATGCGAGGCGGAACAAAAACAAAAGGTTTAGCGAGCGGAGCCGTAATGGTAGCTACAGAGCCGTAATGGTAGCTACAGAGCCGTAATGGTAGCCACAGAGCCGTAATGGTAGCCACAGAGCTGTAATGGTAGCCACAGAGCCGTAATGGTAGCTACAGAGCCGTAATGGTAGCTACAGAGCTGTAATGGTGGCTACAGAGCCGTAATGGTAGTTACAGAGCCGTAATGGTGGCTACAGAGCCGTAATGGTGGCTACAGAGCCGTAATGGTAGCCACAGAGCCGTAATGGTAGCCACAGAGCTGTAATGGTAGCCACAGAGCCGTAATGGTAGCTACAGAGCCGTAATGGTAGCTACAGAGCTGTAATGGTAGCTACAGAGCCGTAATGGTAGCTACAGAGCCGTAATGGTAGCTACAGAGCCGTAATGGTAGCTACAGAGCCGTAATGGTAGCTACAGAGCCGTAATGGTAGCCACAGAGCGTAATGGTAGCTACAGAGCCGTAATGGTAGTTACAGAGTGTAATGGTAGCCACATAGCGTAATGGTAGCTACAGAGCCGTAATGGTAGCTACAGAGCCGTAATGGTAGTTACAGAGCCGTAATGGTAGCCACAGAGCGTAATGATAGCTACAGAGCCGTAATGGTAGTTACAGAGCGTAATGGTAGCCACAGAGCGTAATGGTAGCCACAGAGCGTAATGGTAGCCACAGAGCGTAATGGTAGCCACAGAGCCGTAATGGTAGTTACAGAGCCGTAATGGTGGCTACAGAGCCGTAATGGTAGTTACAGAGCCGTAATGGTGGCTACAGAGCCGTAATGGTGGCTACAGAGCCGTAATGGTAGTTACAGAGCCGTAATGGTAGTTACAAAACCGTAATGGAAGCTACAGAGCCGTAATGGTAGTTACAGAGCCGTAATGGTAGTTACAGAGCCGTAATGGTAGCTAGCCATGGTTAATGGAGGAGAAAAGATGAATATTAATTACAGTTGTCGCTTTTGTGTCAAAAACTTGTGAATACGAGGTGTCATTGCACACTCGGTTCAGGTATTTGACCTCCCCAAGCAAACGCTATGCAAACACAGAAGTAAACACTTCATCCACAGCCGAGTCCGCCATGTTGAACTCTGGGTGTAAGACGCTAGTTCTGTGTTTTCAGGATGACGCACAACAAAGGTGATATGTAACTGGCCCGTCATAAAATTTGACGCGGAAATGATCGGGTGCGGCTCCGGTGTCAGACCCTTCTGCATTTGAACATAATGCAGAAGGATCTGATTGGTCAGACTATCTAAATTAGGATTGGCTGGGAGGCTTGACTAAGTGGAAGCATGTGGGTTAATTTTAAATATTTGCCGGCTTTTTATTTGTTTATTTTCCAGTGGGCCTACTAAGTTAAAAATATGTTTTGCTGTTATTTTAATGTTGAAATCCAGTAAGAAGCAAAAAACAGTTATTCAGAAAATAAGGATTTTTTTTGTGATTTTTTAAAATTTTATGTTTAAATCCTAAAGTAATTTGTGGAATTACTTGTATTTTTAGTTTAATCCAGATTTAGGATCTATGAAAGGGATTCTTTAATATCATGATGTACCAACATTTTTCATAAGTGGTGTATCAGATGTTTGATTTGAGAGCTGATAAAGAAATGCTGTTAATCTTACAATGTCTCGTTATTGGTGGGTTAGATACAATCAAGATTATTGAAAGAGTTTGCAGATATTAATAAAAGTACTTTCATAGAGCAAACTGCCTTTTATAGGTGTGCTTAATTTGTGGTTTCAGAATTCACGTAGTCATAAGAGAAAAAAATTTGTGAGCCTTAAAAAAATCAGTAAATATGCTAGATATCTCTGATACTGATGAGGATATGAAATCTGAAAGTGGACCTGAAGGAGTTAAAGAATCTGGTTTCTCCCTGTAGCAGGTGGACCTGAAGGAGTTAAAGAATCTGGTTTCTCCCTGTAGCAGGTGGACCTGAAGGAGTTAAAGAATCTGGTTTCTCCCTGTAGCAGGTGGACCTGCGGCTTGGTCCTGACTGATGTGACTTGTGTGGCGTTGGCTGTTGGCAGCACTCTGAGCAGACGCTCTCAATCCATTGAGCAACGCCAGCTCTGTTTGTTATCTGAGCTGCACATATTGTCTTGTTACACCCGCATCGTAGACACATAGACACACTCAAACACACACACGGTTCCAGGGTGGGCTGCCAAATGTGAGTCCACACAGAACCAAAGAGATAAGATCCAGACTGCAGACAGAAACATGGCGTGTCTGCTTTTACACACGATAGACACAAAATGCACAAACTGCTTCTGTTATCATAGATGTATGCATAATTAGATTTTGATTTGGACCCTGTTCATGCATGATCTGTGGGTGTGAAGGGGGAGGATGGTGGCAGATCCGTCAGGAACAAAGACAGTCAGTCTGTCATGGAGCTTTTGTGTTTCTGTGATGTCCTCGAGTCTTGTGAGCTGAAAGTGAGAAGCTTATTTCTGTGATGACAGACATTAGAAAGTCAATTACAAGCTTCTTCCAAGATGTTTAACACATCAAACACACCATACGGAACCAGACTGAGTCGGACCCGAGCTGGAGCAGTTACAGACCTTTAGTCAGGACTTCAGGGAGACAGATGTGTGATCCACTTTACAGTTTGTGTGACTGTTACCAGATAAGAAAACAAGTTGTTACATCTAAAAGAAGTCCTAAACTTTTAGATCTGGTCTGATGAACTTTAGTTTTAATGTTGTGAGTCAGGTCTTTACCTTCTGGTGAACATTCAATAACACGATCAGCTGTTCTCTTAAACTCGTACTTAATTTCATTCAGTTTTTTTTACTCGATCTTTAGCACAAAATGTATAAAATCATTTATTCTTTGTGAAATGTTAAAAGCTCTTGTACCAGTGGGCTGTGGAGGATCTGCAGACATGCTTGAACAACACTGACTGGGATGTTTCATGTTTCTGCTACATGCTGTCTGGATGAGTTTACAGATGTTGTAACATCAGCTTCTGTGAGAACAGCTGTGTCCCATCATGCACCAGGGTTAGTTACAGTAATGAGAAACTCTGGTTCATCTAAACTCAGACAGCTGAAGTCTGAAAAAGAAGCTGCTTTTAGGAGTGGAGACAAAGAGAGTTTCAGAGGTGAGACGTGCAGTTCACCTACAGAACCAACAGGTCTATAGATGATGCAGTAAACATAGACCTGCATCACATCCTTCAGCATCTGGACTCCCCGAGTCCTCCACAAGGATCCTGCATTCAACACAATCATCCCGGATCTTCTGCAGGACAAGCTGTCCAAGCAGCATGTGTCCAACCCCACCTGCAGGTGGATTACAGACTTCCTGTCCAACAGGAAGCAGCACGTAAGGAAAACTGGTTTTAGACCCCCAGACCATCAGTACTGGATCTCCTCAAGGCTGTGTTCTTTCTCCTCTTCTCTTCTCCCTGAACACCAACAGCTGGACCTCCAGTCATCAGTCTGTCAACATCCTGAAGTTTGTACATGACACCAGCCTCATCTGTCTCATTTCTGAGGGTGATGAGTCCAACTACAGGTCTGAGATTGACACTTCCAGGACCTGTACACCTTCCAGGACCTGTACACCTTCCTGGACCTGTACACCTTCCAGGACCTGTACACCTTCCTGGACCTGTACACCTTCCTGGACCTGTACACCTTCCTGGACCTGTACACCTTCCAGGACCTTGTACACATCCAGGACCTTGTACACATCCAGGACCTGTACACTTCCAGGACAGGACCAGGACAGTGTACCTGAGGACCAGGACAGTAGCTACGTTTACATGCGCCAAATTTCTCCAATCTGATTAAAATCTTGGTCGATCTGAATTCCCAAATCCCTGTTTACATGGACACTAACTGAAATGATCTGATCATGCCATGAGTACACATGCACCAAGCACTCAATCAGGTTAAATGAGTTGAGCATGCGCACAGCGAGTTGTCTTTCAGGGGGAAAGTAAACAAACTCCGTCCTTTCTGCACGTCTTTCCCGCCCCATCGTGTGCTCGAGCTGACTCACGTTATCCCCAATATGGACCTTCTGCAGGTGATTACCTTTATGTTTGGGTTTTTACTGGTCGCATTAACCAAGCTAGAGGCTGAATACATATTACTACTGCTCCTCCACCACAGGAGAGGAGAGCAGGATGACAGGATGACTGCACCAGCAGACCACTTCTGTTTACCTCCCGCTATGTTTTCTACTTGGATCTGCGAAAGCGGAAAGACGTCACGCTGAAGTTGTACGCATGCGCAGTGGGCTCTTTTCACCCCTTCATTCTGAATGGGTGTGTACATGCACGTCTATCCGAATGAAGATCGGACAAAACCACCCCTCTAGATCGGAAGTAAATTTCATTCTGATCAGGCTGCATCGGATCAAAACATTCTGATTGACATGTTTACATGACGTATTTTTGTTCTGATTGGGCGTTTATTCTGATTAAAGGTGCCCATGTAGACGTAGCTAGTGTACCTTGAGGACCAGGACAGTGTGCCTTGAGGACCAGGACAGTGTACCTTGAGGACCAGGACAGTTTATCTTGAGGACCAGGACAGTGTACCTTGAGGACCAGGACAGTGTACCTTGAGGACCAGGACAGTTTATCTTGAGGACCAGGACAGTTTATCTTGAGGACCAGGACAGTGTACCTTGAGGACCAGGACAGTGTACCTTGAGGACCAGGACAGTGTACCTTGAGGACCAGGACAGTTTATCTTGAGGACCAGGACAGTGTACCTTGAGGACCAGGACAGTGTACCTTGAGGACCAGGACAGTTTATCTTGAGGACCAGGACAGTGTACCTTGAGGACCAGGACAGTGTACCTTGAGGAGCAGGACAGTTTATCTTGAGGACCAGGACAGTTTATCTTGAGGACCAGGACAGTGTACCTTGAGGACCAGGACAGTGTACCTTGAGGAGCAGGACAGTTTATCTTGAGGACCAGGACAGTGTACCTTGAGGACCAGGACAGTATATCTTGAGGACCAGGACAGTGTACCTTGAGGACCAGGACAGGGTACCTTGAGGACCAGGACAGTGTACCTTGAGGAGCAGGACAGTTTATCTTGAGGACCAGGACAGTGTACCTTGAGGACCAGGACAGTGTACCTTGAGGACCAGGACAGTGTGCCTTGAGGACCAGGACAGTGTACCTTGAGGACCAGGACAGTTTATCTTGAGGACCAGGACAGTGTACCTTGAGGACCAGGACAGTGTACCTTGAGGACCAGGTTGGGAAACACTGATCTGGATGATGGTTGAGTTAACAGAGTTGTGTGGAACTGGTTCTTGTGGATCCTGACTGGCTCTATCCTGGGCTCAGAATCCAGATCTAATCCAGACCTACCTGTGTGGTTCTGATCCACCCTGATAATTAGACAAAAGGCTGATGAGATCATTTTCTCAGTTTTGAAATAGATTTTCTGTTTTGAGTCAAATCAAACTGTGTAAATAACAAACTGTAGAAATCATCAGAAACATCACTGATTCAGCCAAACCGATGAAGAAACAAGGTTTCCAGGTGTTGAACTTTTCCAGGTGTGGACTTTTCCAGGTGTGGACTTTTCCTGGTGTTGAACTTTTCCAGGTGTGGACTTTTCCAGGTGTTGAACTTTTCCAGGTGTGGACTTTTCCAGGTGTTGAACTTTTCCAGGTGTGGACTTTTCCAGGTGTTGAACTTTTCCAGGTGTGGACTTTTCCAGGTGTTTAACTTTTCCAGGTGTTGAACTTTTCCAGGTGTGGACTTTTCCAGGTGTTGAACTTTTCCAGGTGTGGACTTTTCCAGGTGTTGAACTTTTCCAGGTGTTGAACTTTTCCAGGTGTGGACTTTTTCTCTCCTTGATTTTTTTGTTCAGCTGTATTTTTGGATGGATTTTACTGTGAGCACACATCAGCTGATCATTGTGTGTAGGGGATTTTGCTGATGAATCCACCTTCATCCACCTGCAGATTAATCTGTTTGTTTTTGATTATTAACGACACGTTTATCTGAAATATCCTGAATGTGTTTTTACAGTCAGAATGGAGGTTTATATTCTCAGGATGTTTCTGATGACGTGTATGTGTTTCTCCTCCAGCATGCCCTCCTGGTTCCTACAAGATGTCCTCCAGACAGCAGGAGTGTTTTCCCTGTCCAGCCAACAGCGTTGCAGATGAAGAAGGATCTGTAGTGTGTGTGTGTGAGGAAGACCACTTCAGGACTCCTCTGGACAACCCATCTGCCCCATGCACACGTAAGAAAATCAAGCAAACTGTGCTAATACGTATCTGTGCTGTGATTGACCTGTCTTTTACCTTGTGTCCTCTCATCTGTCTCTTCCTCACATCACCCTGACCTGCACCATCCTCTCCACTATCCAGCAGATTATCCTTCCTTTCCTAATCAAAGCCATTCCCATGTTCCATCTGACCCCCTTCATTTACCTCATCCTCACATTCATATTTAAGGTACTACAAGTGTCAAGTTGTTTTTAAAGCAGGACTCAAATGCAGGACAGGAAGTTAGAGGCATGAAGACTAAATTACTGTAAATCTAAACTTTTAATAACAAAAAAGTGCTGATTTGGCAGCCACAAAAAACCAAAATCACTAACTTGGAATAGAAAGTAATGCAGAAACAATCTCCAAATCCTGACAAGTGAACGAACTAGACTGAAGAGGATGAACTCAGCATGTAAAGTAGGAAGAAATTCAACCTTTAAGTATTTGAACTGTTTGTTTTTGACTTTTCCTCCTGCAGAAGGAAACGATGCATCCAGCAGAAAAACTAGTTTAGACTCCAGGTGGTGCAAACCACCATCAGTCAGAACCAGAACCAGGTTTATTTGGTCCAGTATGTTACACCTACAAGGACTTTGTCTCTGGTTCTCATCAGTTCTGGTCCTTACAGACAGACATGTAAATGTAAAGAGACATTATGAGACATAGAAGACAGACAGCAGAGACCTTCAGCAGCATCGTGTCTGATTATACAGATAAAATCTAATTATTTCATGAGAGAAGAAGTTATTTCTTCATGTTTAATCAACATGGTGACGGTCTGGAGAAAGAACCTGGTCTTAGGTCTGGTGGTTCTGGTGTTCAGCTTTTCCACTTACTGTCTGTAAGCAGACTCGTCTCCGTCCCTGTTGAGGACGATGACCGGGGCAGTTTGGACTGGAGGACTTCTGGGAGGATGGTGTTAAATGCTGAGCTGAAGTCCATGAACAGTCCTCAGTCTGGTACAAGGTCTCTCTGGTACAGGGTCAGTCTGGAACAGGGTCTCTCTGGAACAGGGTCAGTCTGGTACAAGGTCTCTCTAGAACAGGGTCAGTCTGGAACAGGGTCTCTCTGGTACAGGGTCTCTCTGGAACAGGGTCTCTCTGGAACAGGGTCTCTCTGGAACAGGGTCTCTCTGGAACAGGGTCAGTCTGGTACAAGGTCTCTCTAGAACAGGGTCAGTCTGGAACAGGGTCTCTCTGGTACAGGGTCTCTCTGGAACAGGGTCTCTCTGGTACAGGGTCTCTCTGGAACAGGGTCTCTCTGGAACAGGGTCTCTCTGGAACAGGGTCAGTCTGGAACAGGGTCTCTCTGGAACAGGGTCTCTCTGGAACAGGGTCAGTCTGGAACAGGGTCTCTCTGGAACAGGGTCTCTCTGGAACAGGGTCTCTCTGGAACAGGGTCACTCTGGAACAGGGTCTCTCTGGAACAGGGTCAGTCTGGAACAGGGTCTCTCTGGAACAGGGTCTCTCTGGAACAGGGTCTCTCTGGTACAGGGTCTCTCTGGAACAGGGTCTCTCTGGAACAGGGTCAGTCTGGAACAGGGTCTCTCTGGAACAGGGTCAGTCTGGAACAGGGTCTCTCTGGAACAGGGTCAGTCTGGAACAGGGTCTCTCTGGAACAGGGTCTCTCTGGAACAGGGTCTCTCTGGAACAGGGTCTCTCTGGAACAGGGTCAGTCTGGAACAGGGTCTCTCTGGAACAGGGTCTCTCTGGAACAGGGTCAGTCTGGAACAGGGTCTCTCTGGAACAGGGTCAGTCTGGAACAGGGTCTCTCTGGAACAGGGTCTCTCTGGTACAGGGTCTCTCTGGAACAGGGTCAGTCTGGAACAGGGTCTCTCTGGAACAGGGTCTCTCTGGAACAGGGTCAGTCTGGAACAGGGTCTCTCTGGAACAGGGTCAGTCTGGAACAGGGTCTCTCTGGAACAGGGTCTCTCTGGAACAGGGTCTCTCTGGACAGCTCTGGACAGGGTCTCTCTGGAACAGGGTCAGTCTGGAACAGGGTCTCTCTGGAACAGGGTCTCTCTGGAACAGGGTCTCTCTGGTACAGGGTCTCTCTGGAACAGGGTCTCTCTGGAACAGGGTCTCTCTGGTACAGGGTCTCTCTGGAACAGCTGACAGGGTCTCTCTCTCTGGAACAGGGTCTCTCTGGAACAGGGTCTCTCTGGAACAGGGTCAGTCTGGAACAGGGTCTCTCTGGAACAGGGTCTCTCTGGAACAGGGTCTCTCTGGTACAGGGTCTCTCTGGAACAGGGTCATTCAGGATATTTTTTGGCCACATTTCTTCCTGGAAGACGTTGGGTCCTCATGATCCTTCCAGTTTTAATAATGTGTTGGACGGTTCTGAACCCAGTTTTAATAGTTTCTACAACTTTAGATGTTTTCTCTGCTTGATGCCGAGACCTTCTCTAACAGACTAACATCTCGTGTCTTTCCACATGGAGAAGAAATGAGAAGCAACTTGTTGCACCAGTTGGAGTTAAATAATTTGTTACCAGATAATCATCCAGGCAGTAATTATCCAATAGGAGGTTCCGTCCATCTGTCCGTCCGCCTGTCCGAGTGAACTGAATTGCCCCTCAGGGATTAATAAAGTGTTCTGATTAGTTAAATCCAGGTAGTAGAAATCAAGCAGCAGCAGTTTACCACCAGATCCTTTAGAACTCTGGTTAGTTCATTTCAGTGAAATCCATTTCTAAATGCAGATTTGATCCAGATGTAGATCCTTTCAACATATTAACCCCCCCCCCTCCCCCTCCTCCCCCCCTCCCCCAAGCAGATGTGACATTAAGCAGGTTTAGGGTTTCCCATCAGTGGGATCTTGAGGTAATAGTTTCTGGATTGTGGGATTATTCAGGTCGATGTGTTTGTTTACAAACACATCACCACATTTTTACAAGAGTGTGTTCATACTGACTGTTATTGTCACGGCAATGAGAGGGTTTAATTACATCATTGATCTGTGAGCTGTCTGATCCCCATCTGATAACATTTATTGCAGCCTAATGACCATGTTAATTAAACTATTGATTGACTAATTATGATCATCCCCAAATTTGGCTAATCTACTGTTCTGTACAGATGGAGGAGCAGAGTCTGGTGAATTATAAGGATAAAAGTTATTTAATCAAATGAATGAGGTTTGATTTGTGCAGTTTTTTTATCTCTTCTATTAAAGAATAATACTAGAGAGACTAGAACTCTCAGACTGTGTTTAACAGAAGCTGCTGCTGAAATCTCTGACTCAAGGTTCTCTTTCAGATTATTTTCTCAAACAGCTTGATTCATATTCCGTCTTTCTGACACAAGTAATTACTGCTCTTAATGGTAGCTTTTGAAAAGTGTTTCATTATAGCACACTGTTAAATATTTATCATAAACTGAGGAAACGGAAACCTTTAGAAAGATGGAAATGTTTCAGAAATACAGAACTGCAATAACAAAGACTCAAGTAGTGGAATGATTTAAAAACAGATTGTGGATTATGTTTGAAGGCAGATAATCCAACGTTGCATGAGGAATCAAGCTGAAGTTAACTGAACATTTAGGTTAGAATCAGAATCAGTATGTTACACCTACAAGGAATTTGGTTCCTGCTGACTTTGGACTTAAACAGACAGACAGATATATAAGATAATAGACAGTGTTGGACATAGAACACATAGAACACACACAAGGTACATTAGCAGCATTTTACCACCATGAAAGTCTAGTTGGTGGTTTGAGGTCAGGTGGTACAGAACAGGTATATCACATTATTTAATGATAGAACAGGTTATTTCCTTGTTAGGAGAGTTAAACATGTTTAAAATGGTGACGGTCTGTGTACAGAGATCTGTAGTGCCGACCGGAGGGGAGAGAAGAGGTGAAATCCTGGGTGAGAAGGTCCCTGATGATGCTGCCTGCTCTTTTCCTGACTCTAGAGGAGTCCAGGTTCTGGATGGAGGGCAGGTCAGCACCAGTTATTCTCTCTACAGACCTTCTAGTTCTCTGCAGTCTGTTTTTGTCTAGCTTGGTTGCAGAACCAAACTAGACTGTGATGGATTAGCAGAGGACGGACTCGATGATGGTTCTGTAGAAGTTCACCAGCAGCTCCTGTAGCAGGTTGAACTACTTTAGCTGCTACATGAAATTAAACCTCTGCTGGACCATTTTAGATACCGATGCTATGTTGGCTGTCTAGTTCTGGTCCGGGGTGATGCTGGTCCTCAGAAACCTGAAGCTGTCCACCATAGTTACAGCTGTGTTGTGTATGATAATGGGGGACAGGGTGGAGGCTCCTCCTGAAGTCCACTGTTATCTCTACAGTTTGTAGAGTGTTGGGTTCTAGATGGTTCTGACTGTACCAGAGGACCAGCTGGTCCACTTCCTGTCTGTAAGCAGACTTGTCTCTGTCCCTGATGAGGACGATGATCGTCGTGTCGTCTGCAAACTCCCAGAGTTTAACAGATGGACAAACTTCAGATGGATCGCTGGAGGAGCAGCTGTTTGTGTAGAGGGAAGGGGGGGGCACATTGTTTACACGTCACTCTGAGAATCAAATTATTATAAAAAGTACACTCACCACCGCTCCAGTAGGTGGCGACATGCGACCCTTCGTGGGGTTCACATCAGACAAAGTACCACCAAGCTATTACCTCTGCTCTCACGGCTGCTCTCACGTCTGCTCTCACGTCTGCTCTCACGTCTGCTCTCACGGCTGCTCTCACGTCTGCTCTCACGGCTGCTCTCACGTCTGCTCTCACGTCTGCTCTCACGTCTGCTCTCACGTCTGCTCTCACGTCTGCTCTCACGTCTGCTCTCACGGCTGCTCTCACGGCTGCTCTCACGTCTGCTCTCACGTCTGCTCTCACGGCTGCTCTCACGGCTGCTCTCACGTCTGCTCTCACGTCTGCTCTCACGGCTGCTCTCACGTCTGCTCTCACGTCTGCTCTCACGTCTGCTCTCACGGCTGCTCTCACGGCTGCTCTCACGTCTGCTCTCACGTCTGCTCTCACGTCTGCTCTCTTTGTTTGAGTATTTGCAGCATCTCCAGTATGCACTGCTGCACCCAACGCACCTGCAGCCATCTTTACTGTTGCAAAGTTAAATCTAACATGAGTGTTTTTAATAATATTATCTGAATTTAGTTTCCTCTGAAATATTTCTGTACTTTAGTGAATTATTTATTTGTATGAAGAAAATAGAATTTACTGGTTAAAACTTTAACCTTGTCTTGTTACAAAGCATGTGTCTAAAACTCTGAATGAACATGTATAAATACATATAAAATACATATAAAAACATGTATAAATACATATTTAATCCTCATATTATCCTCAAATATCACTAACACATTTTATCCATATTTGCCTCCAGAAAATGATTTATATAAAATTGTTGACCAAGTTTTTGTGTCTTGCATTTTTATTTTTCGAATACATAAATAATCCCTTGATAATGAACTCTTGACCTTTCCTCTAGCGCCACCATCTGGCCAAACCTTTAAATTAGAATTAATTTATCTTGAAAATCTTTCATCCAAATCTAATTTGGGATGAACATTCATGATGCCAATAGAATGAAGCATATTGATTGATGTTGGTGATCCCCCTTTCCACTTATAAACATATTTATTTACTCCTGCTAGAATGAACAAGTCAATGGACGGTTCCAAGTCAGCTACATCCAAGTCTTTTCATACACACACTTCCCCTCTAAATTTGTCTTCCCAAGTCTGGATCTGGAACCATTCTGATACTATCAGTAGTTCTGCGTATGCCCTGCTGTTGAATCAGGAAAGGGACCATGTTATCTTTCTATTTGTAGAAGGGATTGTGTCTGCTGGTGGTTGAGAGACAACAGGAGGGTCAACGCTCTCATTCTCATCAGATCAGAATACTTCAAATCAGGTTTCTCCTCAACACAATCCACATCTCAGACACATTCTCCTCTACGTCACTGTCACTATCTAACAGCTGTTTCAAAACATCACTGACAGCAAACCTTGTCCCTGAGGACATTTTCAGTGTGAGAGTGTGCAGGTTGCAGTGTACACAGAGGACAGTGAGGAAGGATTTAGATGGAGCGCTGCTGTGAAAGCTTTTATATGTAGAACTGTCTCTACTCACTGCAACAAGGTAGACGTGTGTCCCATCAGGTACACAGTCAGACATGTTGAAGACAGAAGGTCCTTATTGGAGCTCTTCATATAACCATCAACATACCCCCCCGCTATGTAACCCTGCAGGTCGTGGTGATAAGTCACACACATTGACAGACATGTTTTACACAGCTTGACGAACAGAAATGAGCATTATGTGTTCATAATAGACATACCATGATAATTTGGTGTTTAATCAGCGTCCCATCAAAACATGAAATATGAAGGAAAAAAAGTCAACTGTTATTTTTTGAATGATTAACATGAATTGGGTCTAATTGACCCCAAGGATAACAGAAGGGTTAATATAATGAGACAGTTTGTTTTTATCCCCATCGTCTGAAAGGAGATACAGAATCTGTTTCCCATCCTGCGTTTTGGAGGATCACAGCTTACACATCAAACCAGATTTCTGTTTTTATTCTTTTTATTTCCCGCTGGAATGTGGAGGATGTATTCATTCTGCAGATCAGCACATGATCAACAATTCATCCAGGAACACACAGAGTCAAAGGACGAGGATGTTCTGAGACACATTGTGTTAAATTCTTCTGCAATAATCCCTCCTCCATCTCAGCCTAATAAAGGTTTGTTGTCCTCCCTCTGTCAGACCATAATAACTCCACATATGAGAATATCATTGCAATAACTCCTCGTCTTCACTCTGCTCAGAAGAAAAACACCCATTTCATCAAACTCAGTCCTGGAATCAAAGAGATGATCACCCAGCGTGATAAACCACATCCATCAGCCATCTTTAGTCTTTTATTTTTTAAATCTTTAAACTCAGACATATGTTCATTTTAAAAAGTAAAGATTAAAGAAGTAAATGATGTTTTTTCTGATGGCAGTGATGTCTCCTTACCATCCTCAACACTTTTAATTAAAGAGGTTTTTCGTGTAGTTTCAGATTTCAGGTGGATGATGAATAAAACAAAGTTTTTAATTAATAATACTAAAAAATTAATTGATTAAAGTTTGCTGACAGCTTGTATCATCCTCCAAAACCAAATAGTTAAATCTTTAGACTGACTTAAGTTCTCGTGTGTGGATAGAGAGAGGAAACTGTATAAACACCAGCAGCTCAGAGAAGGTCTGGAAGGTAAAGGCATCGGTGGTGTCTGTGGTGATTGGAGCACTCGGAGCCGTAACCCCCAAAACTGCAACAGATCCAAGAAAAACATCCGACATCTCAGTCCAGAAAAGTGCAGTTCTGGGAACAGCAAAGACACTGAGCAGAACCATCAAGCTCCCAGTCCTCTGGTAGAGGAACCGAGGAAGAGTTTGTCTATAGATGTAGACATTTTTTTCACACCTCATCTTTTTTTGACAGTTTTTCAGTAGTTTTATATTTGACTTGGGTTACTGGTAGCACGAGGAGAAACCTGGTCCCTGCAGACAGTCTGAAGTCCTGGGGTTGGAAGAATGGTGGCCTTTTGAAGGGGAGTGTCTCTGCATCTCTTCCAAGTCACATTTCTTTTATTGTGCAAATGATACTTGGCAACAGCTTGATTCTGATTCTGAAGAGATTCCCCGAGACAAGTAGTTCCTCTAGGACAGCCGGACAGAGTCATTAAAGGTCTTTAACCCACCAGCCAGACCAGTATCTGCTCCTTTGTCCAAGGGAGGACAGGATGAGTACTACCAGAGCTCTCCAAAGTGGACAACTGGTGTGAATGTCTCTGACCAAACCATTGACTAGTTTATTTGCTGTGCCTTGAAATAACATTTGTTTGTAATTATTGGCATGTAAATAAAGTGTATTTAATTGAATTTTGGTAGGAAAACTTAATTTATAAGAAGGTACACGGGTTTCCAACCATAACATTATATAATAATATTAAACAATTCTAATAATTGAAACTTTTTATCGACCCTCATGGTGAAATGATTTCTTCCTTTGACCTACCCTTTGAGGAGCAGAAGGAATCTCTGGGGCAGTTTCAGGGTTCAGTATCTTGCCCAAGGGTCAGGGTTTGATCCCGGGTCCTAATATATGTTTATATGTAAAGTATTAGGTATGTTTTTGATATTTTTGTCAACAATAATAAAAGTCTGATATGTTTTCTCTCAGGGCCCCCCTCCCCACCCAGAGATCTGGTGTACACTCTGAAGCAATCCACGCTGATCCTGGACTGGTCCCCACCGTCTGACTCTGGAGGCCGAGTAGACCTGACCTACACCGTGGGCTGCCGTCGCTGCATTGGGAGGCAGTGTGAACCTTGTGGAGCCAGTGTGGGCTTTGTGCCACAACAGGTGGGGCTGATGGAGAGAACGGTGACTGTGGTCAATCTTCTTCCAAACACCAACTACATCTTCACTGTTGAAGCTTTAAATGGCGTGTCAGAACTGCTCCCTAATAAGAGATTCTACACCCAGGTCAACGTGTCCACAAGTCTGCCGGGTGAGTTCTTGTTTATCACAAGTCAGAAGTAGTTCATTTAACAACTCACTAATACAATACCACAAATCTACCTTAAATCATATTAAATCATCACATCAGACTGAGGGAGCCCAGGTCCAACTACAGGTCAGGTATCGGACATTATTAAAAATTTAATTTGTGTATTTCTTTTCTTGGACAATGTTTCCTAAAAATAAAAGAATGTTTAGGAACATTAACATGTTTATTAATAATAACAATGTCTGGACGCATCATCATAACAGTCCTGTCTGACTTGAGACTGTCCACCATTACTGTAACAGGGAACACACACACACTCACACACACGTGCACACACTCTCACACACACACACACACACACACACACATTCACACACACACTTGCACACACGCACATGCATGCACAGAGCTTCTCTCATCTATGGAATTAGAATATGAGACCTGAACACCTTCCAGGACCCGTACACCTCCAGGACCCGTACACCTCCAGGACCCGTACACCTCCAGGACCCGTACACCTCCAGGACCCGTACACCTCCAGGACCCGTACACCTCCAGGACCCGTACACCTCCAGGACCCGTACACCTTCCAGGACCTGTACACCTCCAGGAGGACCGGACCCCCTTCCAGGACCCGTACACCTCCAGGACCCGTACACCTCCAGGACCCGTACACCTTCCAGGACCCGTACACCTTCCAGGACCTGTACACCTCCAGGACCCGTACACCTCCAGGACCTGTACACCTCCAGGACCTGTACACCTCCAGGACCCGTACACCTCCAGGACCCGTCACCTCCAGGACCGACCCGTACACCTCCAGGACCTGTACACCTCCAGGACCCGTACACCTCCAGGACCTGTACACCTCCAGGACCCGTACACCTCCAGGACCCGTACACCTTCCAGGACCCGTACACCTCCAGGACCCGTACACCTCCAGGACCTACTCCTCCAGGACCCGTACACCAGGACCCGTACACCTCCAGGACCTGTACACCTCCAGGACCTGTACACCTCCAGGACCCGTACACCTTCCAGGACCCGTACACCTTCCAGGACCCGTACACCTCCAGGACCCGTACACCTCCAGGACCCGTACACCTTCCAGGACCCGTACACCTCCAGGACCCGTACACCTCCAGGACCCGTACACCTCCAGGACCCGTACACCTCCAGGACCCGTACACCTCCAGGACCCGTACACCTCCAGGACCCGTACCCCCAGGACCCGTACACCTCCAGGACCCGTACACCTCCAGGACCCGTACACCTCCAGGACCTGTACACCTCCAGGACCCGTACACCAGGACCCGTACACCTCCAGGACCCGTACACCTCCAGGACCCGTACACCTCCAGGACCCGTACACCTCCAGGACCCGTACACCTCCAGGACCCGTACACCTTCCAGGACCCGTACACCTTCCAGGACCTGTACACCTCCAGGACCCGTACACCTCCAGGACCCGTACCCCTCCAGGACCCGTACACCTTCCAGGACCTGTACACCTTCCAGGACCTGTACACCTCCAGGACCCGTACACCTCCAGGACCTTTACACCTTCCAGGACCCGTACACCTCCAGGACCCGTACACCTCCAGAACCAGATCTGACACTTTGCTGACATCGAGCCAATGGTGTGGCAGCTGAATGTGATCATATCTTCATCATGGTCATTAGCCAGTTTTGAAAAAGCTCTTCATCGAGTTCTTCTAACTCAGAAAAGCAACATTCAGAGGAACTGGAGTGAGAAAACACAATAAAGTGTTTCTCTAGACCTCGACAAAACCGGTTCCTTGGATCCAGATAAGGAAACTCAGTATTCTGCTTAACGTTAATATAGATCACCAAGAGAGAGAATCTAGATTCTCTGATTGGATTTAATTATCTAATAGACAGAGAAATATTACGGAACCAGATCTGGGACTCCTTGGTCCTGGAAGCCCTGTCAGTTAACCCTAATGAAGAAAAGAGCCCAGATCTCATTGTTTAACACAATATAATCTGGGCTCTGGGAGGGAGGGAGGGGCTCTTCCTGTACTGGATCAGTAGATTTTTATGTGTCGCCTCGTGGGCGCTATCTAGATAGAGCATATGATTTGACTGTCTGCAGAACTATCTGTGAGCTGCAGCTTCTATAAACAACTCCTAGTTTGACAACAAGTTGATACCGCCGTGTTTTTGTCTTGACATCAGCTCCATGTCTAACAAAAGCTTCCAGCACATGAATACGTTCCATCGTTTGTCCATCTGATGTTTAAAGAGACAAAAAAGAAACATTACTGTGAATAACATAAAGGATCAACAACACGTGAATCAGAACCAGAGCGTTAACTCAGGATGAAATTCAGACTGTGTTTGTGGTTCATCTTCATTTATCAGAAAAGGAGGAAATCTTTCAGTAATATCTGGTTGTGGTTCAGGTTGCAGGATGCAGGATGAAGACAGGACCTGTTGGGTTAGGGTTCTGTATTGAACCAGAGTCTGACTAACATGACTCAGCATGATGTTCAACAGCAGAGGCGTGGTCAGATCTAAGTTCCCTTCTACCCAGTGTGAAGGAGGCGGGATCACACAGGGACAATCCTACAGGGATCATCCCATGTTCCAACTTTTCTGCCCTTTATCTTGTTTCATCTTTCATGTTGCCATGGTGTTGATGTGTGATTATTATGGGGTTTTAGAGTGTGAGCTCATGGTATCATCCAGGAGAATTGGACAAGGCTTTACAGACGGGTGTTTTAGGGGTTTCAGGAGGATTTAGACTGACATTTGGATCAGTGTGAGTGTGTGAGGACACAAAGAGCTTTAGATAAAGTAAGTAGGATCTGAAATGAGCCTCAGAACCATTCTGTGTGTCTGGTTTCATCACTCCTGCATTAGCTTGTCTTGTGTTGACTTCTGAACACAATGACACTTTTATTTGTAAATACATTTTACTGAGACAATGCAAAAGGTTCAAGAAGGCAGATGGGAAGTATCTATGTGGTGAAACAAAGATATACTGATTCAGACCAGAGAACATCGATCCACCCGTCCGTCCATCTTCTGAACCTGCTTCTTCCTGTTCAGGGTCGCAGGGGGCTGGTGTCTCCAGCAGTCTTTGGTGTGAGAGGCGGGGGACATCCTGGACAAGTCGCCAGTCCATCACAGGGACACACAGAGACAAACAACCATAGGGACACTTTGGAGTTGCCAATTAACCTCTTGCATGTTTTTGGACTGTGGGAGGAAACCAGAGTTCCCAGAGGAAACCCACGCATGCACGGGTAGAACATGTAAACTCCATGCAGAAAGACCCCAGCCCGGATTCAAACCCAGAACCTTCTCACCTCAAGGCAGCTGCTCTACCAACTGCATCACCGTGGAAATTTATTAATATCAGTCAAACTGAATTTAAAACATTCTGATTACAATCTGTTTGACATCTTTATAGCTATAAAACATGTATGTATTTATAAAACATTATAGAAATTAGATTTGGAAAATAGAATATTTATAATATCATATTTCTTAATACAAACGTTTGTTTGAATTTGGAATCCGTTAAAATCTACAACATACTGATTCTATAGAGCAACAATGAAGACAAACCAATAAGAATGCAGCTCTAATGTCCATGAGAACTTTGTGTTTCTGCTCAGATTTATCCATCAGGGTTTGAACATCCTGAGTTGAAAGTTGTAACACAATATCTGTCTGATGTGCTACACACCTGGATACCTGGACAGGTAACATGTGGGATGATGTCAGCCGTTTGTAGTATCACCACCAGTCAGGAGCTGTAGCCCTGAGATCTGATCTCATGCAACACATGAAGATCTTCTGTGATCCACTACAGGATCTGACCCATATTGAGGGTTTAACTCCAGATAACCAGAAGAACTGCAACATGTGATCGACTTCTAGATGCTGAAGAGTCAAGAAGTGATCTATTAGTTCTGCCTTACGGTGAGATGGATCACATGTTCTGGCTACTTTTGGGGTGAGTTTCCCATCAGATGGTTCTTTCAGAGGTTGATGCAGCTGAAGATCTCACCAGCAGTAACTTTAAATTCTCAGAATCATGACCAACTTCTCATCTTTAGGCCAAATTCATCACTTGAAAGTGACTTTGTTTCGGTTGACTTTGTGTTTGTTTTATGGATCTCACCCTCTACAGACATGGAGACGGGTCTCAGGAGAAATGATCAGCCAATGAGATGAGAACACATCTCCACTAAGACTCATCTTCATCCAAACTCAGTGACCTTTATAAATACTGCACGGGGGATTAGGAAGCACCTTTCTCTCTCCTTCCACCTCATCATCTCTTTATTACTCGCTCCTTTCTCCTAACCTCTTCCCTCCCTTTGTTATCCTGATCTCCTCTTTTTATCCTCCCCTCATTTCCCCTCCATATCTATCCTCCTCTTTCCATAAACTCACTATCATCAGATGGTCATTTCTCTCCTTCTCCTCTTCCAGTCTGGGTATGATCACCACTGCCCTCCCACTTCCTGCTCCTCTCAGAAGAAGATTCCCTGTCTTTCCCTCTCATGAATATATTTGTTTTTCTTGGCACACTAAGCTGGTTAGTAATGCTTTCTTTTACCCAGCAGCTGAGTGCCACCAAAAGCCTGGAGGACTGTGTCATACATTAACACACACATATTCAGTAAGAGTCACCTTTCTTCTGTAGAATTCTGTTTCAGACATCAGGAAACATGTAAGACATTGTGGCATTAAACCACACGTGAACTGAATTCTTTAAAGCATCTAATTGAGCTGCATGCTTGCACATGCACAGTGAAGGAGGGGAGTCCACGAAAGCAGATGAGGTTTTATCAGGGACTTCCAGGCCACCAGGACAAAGGAAGGAGTTTATGCTTGATGTTTTACCATGGAATGGGGGAGAGTAGGGGAGACAAACTGAAGTCGTGAGGAGAAACTGGATCAGATTGGCCCAAAGCTCATGGGGCAGCTGTGGATTAGAGATGCATGAGTGGACACTCTGCACACACTAGGTCACGTGCTCATCATACAGCCTCCGAATAGCTCCATCCCAGATTTTTGTTTTTAAGGAAAGAGGCTGTAATGACATCCTTCCAGAGAGCAGCTCTTTATGTGTGTGTTTTTCTGAGTGTGATAGGAGCACACCCAGCCTGAATGTGTCAGCCCCCAGCGGAGCACCCAAAGCCCTTTAGCTGGGGCAGAGAAGATGACAGGGATGCAGAGATGAGGTGGAGGTGCGGGTCAGAGAGAAGGAAGGATTGGCATTTCAATATCCTGAGAGGATTACTGGCCGAGCTTCAGATGACTGGTCCCTGCAGAGTTACAGAGGCCTCAGAGATGGATACATAAAGGGAGGAGAGGAGAGGAATGAATGAGGGAGAAGAAGAATAGACAGAGACGAGAGATGCAATGTTGTGAGCTGAATGTCTGTCAGCTGCAGAAGAGAAGAAGAGCAACAGTGAGAATCCACCAATTTCAACAGAATTTCACACGCCAGGAACACCAGAAAGTATTTGTTGTTCAAAAAAGTTTCTAGAACATTTCCAGGATGTGAGTGGATGAAAGTCACGTTTTGAAGCACATAAGATGAGACCATGCAAGAAGAGCATCTCAGATCAAACACATTTCCTACAATGCAATGTCACAAAAAACTGGCCGCAAGTTCTAAGATAAACCCAAAAAGTCTCTAATGTTCTGTTAATAACAAAAAGATCAACATCTGAAGAAGAACCGCAGAGGGTGAGCTGCTGAGGGTGAGCTGCCGAGGGTGAGCTGCTGAGGGTGAGCTGCCGAGGGTGAGCTGCAGATAGTGAGCTGCCGAGGGTGAGCTGCAGATAGTGAGGTGCAGAGGGTGAGCTGCAGATAGTGAGGTGCAGAGGGTGAGCTGCAGATAGTGAGGTGCTGAGGGTGAGCTGCAGATAGTGAGGTGCTGAGGGTGAGCTGCAGATAGTGAGGTGCTGAGGGTGAGGTGCAGAGGGTGAGGTGCTGAGGGTGAGGTGCAGATAGTGAGGTGCAGAGGGTGAGCTGCTGAGGGTGAGGTGCAGATGGTGAGCTGCTGAGGGTGAGGTGCAGATGGTGAGCTGCTGAGGTGCAGAGGGTGAGCTGCAGATAGTGAGGTGCAGAGGGTGAGCTGCAGATAGTGAGGTGCAGAGGGTGAGCTGCGAGGGTGAGCTGCTGAGGGTGAGCGGTGAGCTGTGCAGAGGGTGAGCTGCTGAGGGTGAGCTGCGAGGGTGAGCTGCAGATAGTGAGGTGCAGAGGGTGAGCTGCAGATAGTGAGGTGCAGAGGGTGAGCTGCGGTGAGGTGAGGTGCAGAGGGTGAGCTGCAGATAGTGAGGTGCAGATAGTGAGGTGCAGAGGGTGAGCTGCAGATAGTGAGGTGCAGAGGGTGAGCTGCAGATAGTGAGGTGCAGAGGGTGAGTTAGTGGCAGAGGGTGAGCTGCAGATAGTGAGGTGCAGAGGGTGAGCTGCAGATAGTGAGGTGCAGAGGGTGAGCTGCAGAAGTGAGGTGCAGATAGTGAGGGGTGAGCTGCAGATAGTGAGGTGCGAGGGTGAGCTGCAGATAGTGAGGTGCGAGGGTGAGCTGCAGATAGTGAGGTGCGTGAGCTGCAGATAGTGAGGTGCTGAGGGTGAGGTGCAGAGGGTGAGCTGCTGAGGGTGAGCTGCGAGGTGCAGAGGGTGAGCTGCAGATAGTGAGGTGCTGAGGGTGAGCAGATAGTGAGGTGCTGAGGGTGAGGTGCAGAGGGTGAGGTGCTGAGGGTGAGGTGCAGAGGGTGAGCTGCAGAGGGTGAGCTGCCGAGGGTGAGCTGCAGATAGTGAGGTGCAGAGGGTGAGCTGCAGATAGTGAGGTGCTGAGGGTGAGCTGCAGATAGTGAGGTGCTGAGGGTGAGCTGCAGATAGTGAGGTGCTGAGGGTGAGGTGCAGAGGGTGAGCTGCTGAGGGTGAGCTGCCGAGGGTGAGCTGCAGATAGTGAGCTGCCGAGGGTGAGCTGCCGAGGGTGAGCTGCAGATGGTGAGCTGCAGATAGTGAGGTGCAGAGGTGAGGTGCAGAGGGTGAGCTGCAGATAGTGAGGTGCAGAGGGTGAGCTGCAGATAGTGAGGTGCAGAGGGTGAGCTGCAGATAGTGAGGTGCTGAGGGTGAGGTGCAGAGGGTGAGCTGCTGAGGGTGAGTGCAGAGAGTGAGGTGCAGAGGGTGAGGTGCAGAGGGTGAGCTGCTGAGGGTGAGCTGCCGAGGGTGAGCTGCAGATAGTGAGGTGCAGAGGGTGAGCTGCAGATAGTGAGGTGCAGAGGGTGAGCTGCAGATAGTGAGGTGCTGAGGGTGAGCTGCAGATAGTGAGGTGCGGAGGGTGAGCTGCAGATAGTGAGGTGCAGATAGTGAGGTGCAGAGGGTGAGCTGCAGATAGTGAGGTGCTGAGGGTGAGCTGCAGATAGTGAGGTGCTGAGGGTGAGGTGCAGAGGGTGAGGTGCTGAGGGTGAGGTGCAGATGGTGAGCTGCTGAGGGTGAGGTGCAGATGGTGAGGTGCTGAGGGTGAGGTGCAGAGGGTGAGGTGCTGAGGGTGAGGTGCAGAGGGTGAGCTGCAGAGAGTGAGCTGCAGATAGTGAGGTGCTGAGGGTGAGCTGCAGATAGTGAGGTGCAGAGGGTGAGCTGCAGATAGTGAGGTGCAGATAGTGAGGTGCAGAGGGTGAGCTGCTGAGGGTGAGCTGCAGATGGTGAGCTGCTGAGGGTGAGCTGCAGATAGTGAGGTGCTGAGGGTGAGCTGCAGATAGTGAGGTGCCGAGGGTGAGGTGCAGAGGGTGAGCTGCAGATAGTGAGGTGCAGATAGTGAGGTGCTGAGGGTGAGGTGCAGAGGGTGAGCTGCTGAGGGTGAGCTGCAGAGAGTGAGCTGCAGATAGTGAGGTGCAGAGGGTGAGCTGCAGATAGTGAGGTGCAGAGGGTGAGCTGCAGATAGTGAGGTGCAGAGGGTGAGCTGCAGATAGTGAGGTGCTGAGGGTGAGGTGCAGAGGGTGAGGTGCAGAGGGTGAGGTGCAGAGGGTGAGCTGCTGAGGGTGAGGTGCAGAGGGTGAGCTGCAGATAGTGAGGTGCAGATGGTGAGCTGCAGATAGTGAGGTGCTGAGGGTGAGCTGCAGATAGTGAGGTGCAGAGGGTGAGCTGCAGATAGTGAGGTGCAGATAGTGAGGTGCTGAGGGTGAGCTGCAGATAGTGAGGTGCAGAGGGTGAGCTGCAGATAGTGAGGTGCAGATAGTGAGGTGCAGAGGGTGAGCTGCTGAGGGTGAGGTGCAGATGGTGAGGTGCAGATAGTGAGGTGCAGAGGGTGAGGTGCTGAGGGTGAGCTGCAGATAGTGAGGTGCTGAGGGTGAGGTGCAGAGGGTGAGGTGCTGAGGGTGAGGTGCAGAGGGTGAGCTGCTGAGGGTGAGCTGCCGAGGGTGAGCTGCAGATAGTGAGGTGCAGAGGGTGAGCTGCAGATAGTGAGGTGCCGAGGGTGAGCTGCAGATAGTGAGGTGCTGAGGGTGAGCTGCAGATAGTGAGGTGCAGAGGGTGAGCTGCAGAGGGTGAGCTGCTGAGGGTGAGCTGCCGAGGGTGAGCTGCAGAGGGTGAGCTGCCGAGGGTGAGCTGCAGAGAGTGAGCTGCAGAGGGTGAGCTGCAGAGAGTGAGGTGCTGAGGGTGAGCTGCAGATAGTGAGGTGCAGAGGGTGAGGTGCAGAGGGTGAGGTGCAGATAGTGAGGTGCAGAGGGTGAGCTGCAGATAGTGAGGTGCAGAGGGTGAGCTGCAGATAGTGAGGTGCTGAGGGTGAGGTGCAGAGGGTGAGCTGCTGAGGGTGAGCTGCAGATAGTGAGGTGCTGAGGGTGAGGTGCTGAGGGTGAGCTGCAGAGAGTGAGCTGCAGAGGGTGAGCTGCAGATAGTGAGGTGCAGATAGTGAGGTGCAGAGGGTGAGCTGCAGATAGTGAGGTGCAGAGGGTGAGCTGCAGATAGTGAGGTGCTGAGGGTGAGCTGCAGATAGTGAGGTGCCGAGGGTGAGCTGCAGAGGGTGAGCTGCTGAGGGTGAGCTGCAGAGGGTGAGCTGCAGATAGTGAGGTGCAGAGGGTGAGCTGCAGATAGTGAGGTGCAGAGGGTGAGCTGCAGAGAGTGAGGTGCAGAGGGTGAGGTGCAGAGGGTGAGGTGCTGAGGGTGAGGTGCAGATGGTGAGGTGCTGAGGGTGAGGTGCAGATAGTGAGGTGCAGAGGGTGAGCTGCAGAGAGTGAGGTGCAGAGGGTGAGGTGCAGAGGGTGAGGTGCAGATAGTGAGGTGCAGAGGGTGAGCTGCAGATAGTGAGCTGCTGAGGGTGAGCTGCAGATAGTGAGGTGCTGAGGGTGAGGTGCAGAGGGTGAGCTGCTGAGGGTGAGCTGCAGAGGGTGAGCTGCTGAGGGTGAGCTGCAGAGGGTGAGCTGCAGATAGTGAGGTGCAGAGGGTGAGCTGCAGATAGTGAGGTGCAGAGGGTGAGCTGCAGATAGTGAGGTGCAGAGGGTGAGCTGCAGATAGTGAGGTGCAGAGGGTGAGCTGCAGATAGTGAGGTGCAGATAGTGAGGTGCAGAGGGTGGGCTGCAGATAGTGAGGTGCAGAGGGTGAGCTGCTGAGGGTGAGGTGCAGATGGTGAGGTGCAGATAGTGAGGTGCAGAGGGTGAGCTGCTGAGGGTGAGCTGCCGAGGGTGAGCTGCAGATAGTGAGGTGCAGAGGGTGAGCTGCAGATAGTGAGGTGCAGAGGGTGAGCTGCAGATGGTGAGCTGCAGATAGTGAGGTGCAGAGGGTGAGCTGCAGATAGTGAGGTGCTGAGGGTGAGGTGCAGAGAGTGAGGTGCTGAGGGTGAGGTGCAGAGGGTGAGCTGCAGATAGTGAGGTGCAGAGGGTGAGCTGCAGATAGTGAGGTGCTGAGGGTGAGCTGCAGATAGTGAGGTGCTGAGGGTGAGGTGCAGAGGGTGAGCTGCTGAGGGTGAGCTGCCGAGGGTGAGCTGCAGATAGTGAGGTGCAGAGGGTGAGCTGCAGATAGTGAGGTGCAGAGGGTGAGCTGCAGATAGTGAGGTGCAGAGGGTGAGCTGCTGAGGGTGAGCTGCCGAGGGTGAGCTGCAGATAGTGAGGTGCAGAGGGTGAGCTGCAGAGAGTGAGGTGCAGAGGGTGAGCTGCAGATAGTGAGGTGCTGAGGGTGAGGTGCAGAGGGTGAGCTGCTGAGGGTGAGCTGCAGATGGTGAGCTGCTGAGGGTGAGGTGCAGATGGTGAGCTGCTGAGGGTGAGGTGCAGATAGTGAGGTGCAGATAGTGAGGTGCAGAGGGTGAGCTGCTGAGGGTGAGCTGCAGATGGTGAGCTGCTGAGGGTGAGCTGCAGATAGTGAGGTGCAGAGGGTGAGCTGCAGATAGTGAGGTGCTGAGGGTGAGGTGCAGAGGGTGAGCTGCAGATGGTGAGCTGCAGATAGTGAGGTGCTGAGGGTGAGCTGCAGATAGTGAGGTGCAGAGGGTGAGCTGCAGATAGTGAGCTGCAGAGGGTGAGCTGCAGATAGTGAGGTGCAGAGGGTGAGCTGCAGATAGTGAGGTGCTGAGGGTGAGGTGCAGAGGGTGAGCTGCAGAGGGTGAGGTGCAGAGGGTGAGCTGCAGAGGGTGAGCTGCTGAGGGTGAGGTGCAGAGGGTGAGGTGCTGAGGGTGAGCTGCAGAGAGTGAGGTGCAGATAGTGAGGTGCAGAGGGTGAGCTGCAGATAGTGAGGTGCAGAGGGTGAGCTGCAGATAGTGAGGTGCAGAGGGTGAGCTGCAGAGGGTGAGCTGCTGAGGGTGAGCTGCTGAGGGTGAGCTGCCGAGGGTGAGCTGCAGAGAGTGAGGTGCTGAGGGTGAGCTGCAGATAGTGAGGTGCAGAGGGTGAGCTGCAGATAGTGAGGTGCAGATAGTGAGGTGCAGAGGGTGAGCTGCAGATAGTGAGGTGCAGAGGGTGAGCTGCAGATAGTGAGGTGCTGAGGGTGAGGTGCAGAGGGTGAGCTGCTGAGGGTGAGGTGCAGATGGTGAGCGGCTGAGGGTGAGGTGCAGATGGTGAGGTGCTGAGGGTGAGGTGCAGAGGGTGAGCTGCTGAGGGTGAGCTGCCGAGGGTGAGCTGCCGAGGGTGAGCTGCAGATAGTGAGGTGCAGAGGGTGAGCTGCTGAGGGTGAGGTGCAGATGGTGAGCTGCTGAGGGTGAGGTGCAGAGAGTGAGGTGCAGAGAGTGAGGTGCAGAGGGTGAGCTGCAGAGAGTGAGGTGCTGAGGGTGAGCTGCTGAGGGTGAGGTGCCGAGGGTGAGCTGCAGATAGTGAGGTGCAGATAGTGAGGTGCAGAGGGTGAGCTGCAGATAGTGAGGTGCTGAGGGTGAGCTGCAGATAGTGAGGTGCTGAGGGTGAGGTGCAGAGGGTGAGGTGCTGAGGGTGAGCTGCTGAGGGTGAGCTGCAGATAGTGAGGTGCTGAGGGTGAGGTGCAGAGGGTGAGCTGCTGAGGGTGAGCTGCCGAGGGTGAGCTGCAGATAGTGAGGTGCAGAGGGTGAGGTGCTGAGGGTGAGGTGCTGATAGTGAGGTGCAGAGGGTGAGCTGCAGATAGTGAGGTGCCGAGGGTGAGGTGCAGATGGTGAGCTGCTGAGAGTGAGGTGCAGAGGGTGAGCTGCTGAGGGTGAGCTGCCGAGGGTGAGCTGCAGATAGTGAGGTGCAGAGGGTGAGCTGCAGATAGTGAGGTGCAGAGGGTGAGCTGCAGATAGTGAGGTGCAGAGGGTGAGCTGCAGATAGTGAGGTGCAGAGGGTGTGCTGCAGATAGTGAGGTGCAGAGGGTGAGCTGCTGAGGGTGAGCTGCAGATAGTGAGCTGCAGATAGTGAGGTGCAGAGAGTGAGCTGCAGATAGTGAGCTGCAGAGGGTGAGCTGCTGATAGTGAGGTGCAGAGGGTGAGGTGCAGATGGTGAGGTGCAGAGGGTGAGCTGCAGATAGTGAGGTGCGGAGGGTGAGGTGCTGAGGGTGAGGTGCAGAGGGTGAGCTGCAGAGGGTGAGCTGCTGAGGGTGAGCTGCCGAGGGTGAGCTGCAGATAGTGAGGTGCAGAGGGTGTGCTGCAGATAGTGAGGTGCAGAGGGTGAGCTGCAGATAGTGAGGTGCTGAGGGTGAGCTGCAGATAGTGAGGTGCTGAGGGTGAGGTGCAGAGGGTGAGCTGCTGAGGGTGAGGTGCAGATAGTGAGGTGCAGATAGTGAGGTGCAGAGGGTGAGCTGCTGAGGGTGAGCTGCAGATGGTGAGCTGCTGAGGGTGAGGTGCAGATGGTGAGCTGCTGAGGGTGAGGTGCAGAGGGTGAGCTGCTGAGGGTGAGGTGCAGATGGTGAGCTGCTGAGGGTGTGCTGATAAGGGTGAACCACAGAGGGTGAGTTTCAGCAGCATGTGAGTTACAGCCGCTGTCTAAACAGTAGCAATGCAGTCAACCAAAGTTCTGTCCTGCACAATGATTAGTCGACTAAAAAAATACAATATTTTTCATTTTAATTGAACATTTATTAAACAATTTTCACAGAGCATTTCTAAAACAATAACAAAAAACATCAATAATACATAAAACTATAACAATACAATTCTACAAAAACTATAACGGCTTAAACTGCTGAACATTTTGGCGACTACAGCCAAAACAGGTAGCGTTCTAACTGAAAACAGTTAAACTACATGTAGTCCTACTGAGGGCGAAGCAGCATCCATGCAATGAGCAGACAGCCACAGGTGCAAACGAGTTCCCGAGTGTTCTACGATGCGCTAAACTGTCACGCTGTTACAAAATAACCTAAATTAAAACATTTAAAGTTGGAGATAAAACAGGCTAATTATATGTAGAAAACAGTAATATGTATATAACAGATTATAAATGAATAAATATCAAGGAGTTAATCAGTGAAAATTTCTTTATTGGTGGAAAAAAAATATCCAACTGGTCGACCAATGAGAATGTCAGTCGACCAAGACACCATCGACCGATCAGTCAACTAAACGACTAAAGTTGACGGCTCTAGTAAACAGTGTGAGTGCAGATGCAGAACTTTGATCAGACTGTGGCTGTTGTCTTTACTTTGGAGTTCCAGATAAGTTTCCTCCCTTGAAATCTTCTTAAAATGACACTTTGGTTCAGACAATGTTTGTATGTACGTACATTTAAACTTCATTTGACATCAGAGAGAAACAACTGGATTTTTTCAGCAAGTCTTTTTTTAGTGTTGAAGTAGAATTTCTTCTTTTTGTCACTAAGTTTCCAACAGCACCACCAGGCTCCGCCTCCAGCCCTCTGCAGGAGCTATTTGGATCCTTTTGCCTTCTTAATTAGAAGTGATGGGAATGTGAGGCTTCAGCAAGCACCAAATGAATAGAGTCATCAAGCTACTTTTCAGGACTATAGCCCAGCCACTTAAGATGCTTTGTCACCCTGTGATGGGAATTTTAATTGCCTACCTCTTGGCTATAATTGGAGTCTATGAACAGGCACTCTGAGAGTCTTTAGTATGTGTGTTCTGTGTGTGGGTTTGTAATGTGGGTTCTTGTTGTTTAGGAGCAGCAACAGAGCTTTGAGCTGGTTGATGACACTCGTTGAATATTATCCTCATAATCACAGGATTATTCAGGGTTTAAAGGTTTCCTTTGATGCACATCTTCTTCCAGAATCCAGACACACAGGTGAAAACTCTTATCATCACAAAATCCAAGTTCTTAAATGCTTCTCATCTCTTACTTCTAATCTGATAGTTCATAGTCTTCATCAGAATTTGTGGAGTGCTCAGCGGAGCTCATGTGTTGTGTCATTGGCTGTACTGTGTGAGAAGATAACAGGCAGTTAAGATGAAGCTGTGTGTCTGAATGTCAGGACACTTTGATACAACACTCACTCCCACTGTTTATTCTGTTTACTACCAGCTGCAATAAGAGGAACAACATTTTGAAAAATAAACCTGTTCCAAGGAACCAAACTGATAGTTTCTGAGAAGCATCTTATTCCTCTGAATATTCTGATCCTGTTTCTGTATGTGATTCCGTTCTTATTACCTCCACCATGTTTTCACCAGGGTCAGTTTGTTTGTGTGTTAGCAACATAACTCCAAAAGTTCTGGATGGATTTGGATGAAAATTTCAAAAGTTGTTATTAACATCCCTGCATGGAACTCCACAATAAATGGTAAAAAATACAGGGCCATATTTAGTGTAAATCACAATATGGGGGACTGAGGTGGTTGTTGGAGGTCTGCGCTCTCCAAGTGCTTTTCTAGTTGGTTAATACTTATCTCTCCTATTTGTTTTGGCTTTAGAGGTCTAAAGTAACTCAGTAACAGCTGACCCAGTGTGGGACAGATGATTCCACATATGGGGCTGTGGAGCCAGGACAAGGATGCTTTATTATATCAGAATAGATTTACTTTACAACAGGAAAACTTTGATTTATAAGGTACTAAACAGTACCTAGTTTCAGAGGCAGAGTGGATGGGCAGAGATGGGAGGGGTGGGGGGCTGTAGAGGACAGCAGCTTACCTGATCAACCAGGCCCTCACGTCTTTGACAGACTACTTTACAAAGACGTGAGGGCCTGGAGCTGAACCGCTGTCTCTCAATGTCGAAGGCGGGCTTAGCCAGTTGAGAGAGAACCAATCACAGAAACCCGGAAGTGATGCAACATATGTGACGCTAAAGCAGATACACGCAAGGCGGAACAAAAACAAAAGGTTTAGCGAGCGGAGCCATAATGGTAGCTACAGAGCCGTAATGGTAGTTACAGAGCTGTAATGGTAGTTACAGAGCCGTAATGGTAGCTACAGAGCCGTAATGGTAGCTACAGAGCCGTAATGGTAGTTACAGAGCTGTAATGGTAGCTACAGAGCCGTAATGGTAGCTACAGAGCCGTAATGGTAGCTGCAGCAGAGCCGTAATGGTAGCCACAGAGCGTAATGGTAGCCGCAGAGCCGTAATGGTAGCTGCAGAGCCGTAATGGTAGCTACAGAGCCGTAATGGTAGCTACAGAGCCGTAATGGTAGCTACAGAGCCGTAATGGTAGCTACAGAGCCGTAATGGTAGCTGCAGCAGAGCCGTAATGGTAGCCACAGAGCCGTAATGGTAGCTACAGAGCCGTAATGGTAGTTACAGAGCCGTAATGGTAGCCACAGAGCCGTAATGGTAGTTACAGAGCCGTAATGGTAGCTACAGAGCCGTAATGGTAGCTAGAAGCCGTAATGGTAGCTACAGAGCCGTAATGGTAGCTACAGAGCCGTAATGGTAGCTACAGAGCCGTAATGGTAGCCACAGAGCCGTAATGGTAGTTACAGAGCCGTAATGGTAGCCACAGAGCCGTAATGGTAGCTACAGAGCCGTAATGGTAGCTACAGAGCCGTAATGGTAGCTACAGAGCCGTAATGGTAGCTACAGAGCCGTAATGGTAGCTACAGAGCCGTAATGGTAGCTGCAGCAGAGCCGTAATGGTAGTTACAGAGCCGTAATGGTAGCTGCAGCAGAGCTGTAATGGTAGCCACAGAGCCGTAATGGTAGCTACAGAGCCGTAATGGTAGCCACAGAGCCGTAATGGTAGCCACAGAGCTGTAATGGTAGCTACAGAGCCGTAATGGTAGCTACAGAGCCGTAATGGTAGCTACAGAGCCGTAATGGTAGCTACAGAGCCGTAATGGTAGCTACAGAGCCGTAATGGTAGCTGCAGCAGAGCTGTAATGGTAGCTACAGAGCCGTAATAGTAGCTACAGAGCCGTAATGGTAGCTACAGAGCCGTAATGGTAGCTACAGAGCCGTAATGGTAGCTACAGAGCCGTAATGGTAGCTACAGAGCCGTAATGGTAGCCACAGAGCCGTAATGGTAGCTACAGAGCCGTAATGGTAGCTGCAGAGCCGTAATGGTAGTTACAGAGCCGTAATGGTAGCTACAGAGCCGTAATGGTAGTTACAGAGCCGTAATGGTAGCTACAGAGCCGTAATGGTAGCTACAGAGCCGTAACGGTAGCTGCAGCAGAGCCGTAATGGTAGTTACAGAGCCGTAATGGTAGCTGCAGCAGAGCTGTAATGGTAGCCACAGAGCCGTAATGGTAGTTACAGAGCCGTAATGGTAGCCACAGAGCCGTAATGGTAGCCACAGAGCCGTAATGGTAGTTACAGAGCCGTAATGGTAGCTGCAGCAGAGCTGTAATGGTAGCTACAGAGCCGTAATGGTAGTTACAGAGCCGTAATGGTAGCCACAGAGCCGTAATGGTAGCCACAGAGCCGTAATGGTAGTTACAGAGCCGTAATGGTAGCTACAGAGCCGTAATGGTAGCTACAGAGCCGTAATGGTAGCTGCAGCAGAGCCGTAATGGTAGTTACAGAGCCGTAATGGTAGCTGCAGCAGAGCCGTAATGGTAGCCACAGAGCCGTAATGGTAGCTACAGAGCCGTAATGGTAGTTACAGAGCCGGAATGGTAGCCACAGAGCCGTAATGGGAGCTACAGAGCCGTAATGGTAGCTGCAGCAGAGCCGTAATGGTAGTTACAGAGCCGTAATGGTAGCTGCAGCAGAGCTGTAATGGTAGCCACAGAGCCGTAATGGTAGTTACAGAGCCGTAATGGTAGCGACAGAGCCGTAATGGTAGCAACAGAGCCGTAATGGTAGCTACAGAGCCGTAATGGTAGCTACAGAGCCGTAATGGTAGCCACAGAGCCGTAATGGTAGTTACAGAGCCGTAATGGTAGCCACAGAGCCGTAATGGTAGTTACAGAGCCGTAATGGTAGCCACAGAGCCGTAATGGTAGCTACAGATCCGTAATGGTAGCTACAGAGCCGTAATGGTAGCTGCAGCAGAGCCGTAATGGTAGTTACAGAGCCGTAATGGTAGCTGCAGCAGAGCCGTAATGGTAGCCACAGAGCCGTAATGGTAGTTACAGAGCCGTAATGGTAGCCACAGAGCCGTAATGGTAGTTACAGAGCTGTAATGGCAGCTACAGAGCCGTAATGGTAGCTACAGAGCCGTAATGGTAGCTACAGAGCCGTAATGGTAGCTACAGAGCCGTAATGGTAGCTACAGAGCCGTAATGGTAGCTACAGAGCCGTAATGGTAGCTACAGAGCCGTAATGGTAGCCACAGAGCCGTAATGGTAGTTACAGAGCCGTAATGGTAGCCACAGAGCCGTAATGGTAGTTACAGAGCCGTAATGGTAGCTAGCCATGGTTAATGGAGGAGAAAAGATGAATATTAATGACAGTTGTCGCTTTTGTGTCAAAAACTTGTGTCATTGCACACTCGGTTCAGGTATTTGACCGCCCCAAGCAAACACAGAAGTAAACACTTCATCCACAGCCGAGTCCGCCATGTTGAACTCTGGGTGTAAGACGCTAGTTCTGTGTTTTCAGGATGATGCACAACAAAGGTGATATGTAACTGGCCCGTCATAAAATTTTTACCTGTGTGCCTGTGCTGATCTCACCTAGTGAGTCTTTGTAGGCTGATTTGACAGATCAGTAATCTCTCTAAAGACAAAACCAGCAGGTTAAATGTTCTGTCTTCTGTTTTCTTTTCTCTCAAACATCTTTTAGTCAGATCTCACAAAGATCTTTGATGCTAATTTAATTGGTATGTTTAACTCTTCTGTCGGTTGCCATTTCCTGGTGGTTTTTCACAGCTGGATCATGTTGATCTGGTCCTGTTGAGTGTGTCATACAGGGAGATGCTCTTTGTGCGTCTTGCTGCTCGGGTCTTTTTTCAACCGCCTACTGACTGACACATTTAATCAGGCCAACACACACACCAAATACACATGTAGGTAGATTGAGTCCCTGCAACATATAATTTAGTAGTTTAGATGGAAATGCGCTCCATCCAGGTGTCTTCTCTGCATCATTCCTCCCACTCACACTCTAAAATAGTCTGTGTGTGTTGAGAGTGAATAGTCAGGACTTATTCTCTCTAAACGCATTTCCTCCTGTTTCTTTCCTACAGTGATGTGAATGATAATAACTCAGGATAATACCTGTCTCTGACTGCAGCTGCCACTAAAGCCTGAATAATATGTAGTTTTGTTTTTTCTTTATTTTATTCTTTGTGAGTTTTTTCCCTCCATTCCTATCTCATGTTTAAGAGAAGCAGCATTAGAAGCATCCAGCCTCAGTCTAGTTCTGCCAGCATTAACACTAACTAAACTAGCCTGTGGTAACTAATGCTACTGTTTTGAATGCAAACACCAGAGAACATCCTCTCTTGTTACTAGGTCTTCAGCCGGAAAAGTTCCAGAACAGATTATGTGGGCAGACTCCAGAATGGTGTTTTCAGACTCATGAGCAAAACGGAAGAAGTCCAGAACATTACTGTTGTTCATGGCCTGTCTGAAAGGGGATTGTGTGTCCAGGTATATATTCCACTGTGTCCTGCTGGAGATAAACACCCCCCCTGTAACCATGAACAGGAACAAGCAGGTAGTAAAAATGAACTGAATTTGAATAAATACACAATATTCATCATTTAATTGTCATTTGATGTACATGTACAAGGTATTATACGTAATGTTTGCTTTTAGGCTGGACTCGAATGCACAGAAAAAACTCAGGTGGTAGTAGCAGCAGCTCCTCACGTCACTAGACCAGGAGCTGCTCCCTGGAATTGAAATCTCAGGGAAACTGAACTAAAAGGAACAGAATGTTTTTACTTCCATCAGTCACATGATTTGTTGCACCCTTGGATCACCCAAGCAGAATGTAGTGTTGTAGATTGTTTTTATGTAAACTCTATGTAACCTTTTATAAAACTGCCTGAAGTTGAACTGACCCTAACCCTGTTCCAACTCTTGGCTAAAGCAAGTCTGTGAAAGTAAACAGTCAGGCGTTCTCAGGATCATGATATCCTGTTTTGTTGCATTTGAGTCAAGTGATATGAAACATCTGGTTTCCATTTGTGCCTGATAATGCAAATCGAGGCTTTATAAGGCCCTGTCTGTGATCACTTCACCGGAATGGCGCTCTGTACGGTTCCGGTGATCAGATGTGGTTAATGACCATGTATCCCATCCCCGGGGACCTGTTAATAAATTGGAGAAGCAGATGAGATCTTGGCTCGTGTGCGATTCTTGTCCACCTTAGAATTATTCAACAACCCACAGTAGTAGATCTGGACCCGTAGGGATCAGCATTGCTGATTCCTCTGAACAGGAACAGGTAGAACTCTCTCGGTCACTGCATTCCTTTCTTCCATCCAACCTCTTCATTTCACAGTCAGGAATTGCTCAGTGTCTTTAATATGCATGGGCAGCAAGAGTTTTGCGCACGTTGTGGGGACTGTGAGAAGTTGAACAATGAATCCTCCTTCTGACAAGATGAATGTCATCTCAGTGAAGCACAAAGAGGCCTGCAGGGAACATTCAAGTCCCCTGAGAGCAGCTCTGCAGACGGAGCTGTGTCGAGGAGAAGGTGATAAGGAGATGGAGAGACTCAGAGGATGAGAAAACAGATGAATGAGGGTGAGATGCTGAGGCCTGCTTGTGCTGTCACCCCTAAGGACAAAAACTCCTCCGTCTGTCTCCTTTGATAACGAGATGTCAGTCGGTGCTCAGCTGGCTCTGCACACACACATTCAGAAACCTGTTGCAGCCAAAATCTCATAGATTAAAAAGCCAAAGAGACCTGAGCAGCAAGCCATGATGTCCTCCGTTGTTCAGTAGGTTGGAATTCCATCCAGTAAGAACCCAAACATTATTTTAACCAATAACTTCTGTTTACATCAGCATACAGTTGGAACTGGTTCTCACTGTAAAACAAGTCCAGCAAAAGTCCCTTTTTCAAGTCATTATATCATTATATCATTTGTGGTCTTGTTCTGGAAACTTTACAAGGAAGGTGTGAATCCTGAGTCCTCAAACACTAAACGCATCTCATCACAAAAATGTCAGAAAGGAATTTTTCTTTAAAAGATTTAACATGAAATAGTTAAAAAGCTGAAAAGGGAAACAGTGTTTTATGGAGTACAAGAACAGAACACAGCTCATCCACTGAATTGAGTCTTGATGGTGTTAATGCCTCCACTTACTCTAAAGACCAACTTCAACTCATTATTTTCTTGTTTTTTTTTTACTGACAACTCATTTCATACTTAATTAGACATGGTTCAATTAGCAGTTAGGCACATGGGGGCGGTGCTTGGGGATTATTGTAGTATGTGCCGTCTGTCATTCGTTGATGCAGAATCAAAGTGCTGGTTTTCCATCAGTAATGAGATTGTTTGCTTTGTGAGTCATTACACAGAACATTTAATTAGGAAAGCTTTGTTCGGAGAATCCATCCTCTCTTGGACTCTTGTTGGATCAGTGAGACTATTTTACGCTGAAGAACTGGAATTCAGAGTCAGATGTGTTGTGTCGATGTGAAACTCAGTGTCTGTGCAGAAAAATAGTTTTATTGCCACATGAATAAAGATAGTAAGATTGTTATGCACATGATACCTGGTTACACCACAAAAGTTAACCTCCCAGGACCTTGTGTTCACATATGTGGACATCATATTTTGGGTTGTATATAACCTGTCATTTCCAGATCACTGTCTAGCCCCATGTGTCCACTTGGTGCTACACAATAATCTGGAACTGCTCTGTTTGAAACCGTCTATAAAAGGGGAGGGGCATCTGATAAAATATATTTTGCTGATTGGAGGACGCGCCAGCAAGGGTCTGTCTATCATGATTTGTCTGTAGCCAATTACAGTAAATCATGTTCTTGTAAATCCAGTCAGGAGTAAAACACACACATCAAGAAATACACCAATCCAAATCTTGTGAGAATCCATCCTGCAGCCCATGGTTGGGTTGTCTAGACAACAATACTAAATTGTGCTGTATGAAGACCTGATATCCACTTCTGTCAACATTATATGGACATTATACTGCCCCCCGGGCACCGTACAACATGGCTGCCTTCTGCTCCTCACATCATGGTTGAATGGATGGGTGAAATGCAGAGCCGAATTTTCCCCAAGATTGATTAATAAAGGAAAACGTTATTATTATTATTATTAAATGTTTGATTTCTTTCTAGTTGACTTGATGTTTCTGTAAAGTGCTTTCAAGTGACTTTTGTTATGACCTGGTGCTTTTAAATAAAACTGAATTGAATTAAAGACGTTAGTAAAGAGCTTGTTTACAGCATTGTCAAGCTTTTTGGACTGAACCTCAAGCACAACATCACTTCCTACTTTGGAAAGAAACTTACTTTTCCAAATTAATTGTTCTTGATGTCTCTGTGAGGAGTTCTCATGTTATTGCGTTCTTATACAATGTACTAAGAATTTGCTTCTTGCTTCCTCTGCAGCTCCATCTTTGATCAGTGAGCTGCGAGCAGAGAAGATCGAACAGAAGAGTATCACACTGGCGTGGAGGGAACCTTCATACCCGAACAGCAGCAGAACTGAGTATGAAGTCAAGTACTATGAGAAGGTAGAAGTTTGTAAATATTTCTCGGTCCAAAGTTACAAAGAACTTTGATCTGTGAACATCTGTGAATGATGCTTTACTGAATCTGAGGGAATCTCAGTGGGTTAAGTCCAGAAACCATCACTAGATGACCTCTGACCTGTAGGTAGCAGAGTACGTTAGAACATGTGCACACTGAGGAGTCTGCAGGAGGAAGTCTCTAGACAAAGGTCAGACCTCCTGCTTCTGATCAGTTTGCTTTTCCTTTCACTTCCTGTTTGATTTGAGTTCAGAGAAACATTGTGAATCAGTTTCATGATGTTTAATCAGCCCTCAGCGTGAGTCAGACACACTGAAATCTGTAATAACAGAGACAAAAACCTTCATCCCGGTTTTCAGGGTTATTTCCTGAAAACAATCCAAATGTTGCTGATTCATTCGTAACTCAGGGACATTTTACAGCTTTTACATTCTCTAAATGCTGGAAAAAAATCCAGTGATACGAGTGGAGAGTGAGTCAGCAGCTGAACAGCAGCACTCATTATGAAACAAATCTTTTTGATATTTCTGTCATCATTTGTTTCTAAAGTGCAAACAGATGTTTTTGTATAAAAATCATTTGAAGAAAACAAACTCCTGAACTCTCTGAAAGTAAAATCCTGTTGCAGCATAATTACAAACTGTCCAGCGTTTTTTCTTCTTCGTCTCATTTATGTCCCACTGATGTCTCTGTCTCTGCAGGAACAAAAGGATCAGAGTTATTCCACAGTAAAAACAGCAGCCACTCGAATCAGCGTCAGTAACCTGAAACCCGGCACCACTTACGTCTTCCTCATTCGTCCCTTCTCAACACCAGCCCCTTCTTCGTCTTTGTCTTCCTCTGTACTCTCATCCTCTTCTTCTTCATCCCCTTCTACTTCTGCTTCCTCCTCCTCTTCCTCATCCTCCCCACCACCCATTGACTATGGAGCATACAGCACCCCCCTGGAGCTTCAGACACTTGGCGAGTGTGAGTACTTGTGTTAATCCTCCTCCTTTAGCTGCTACACACGGACTGACACCTGTTACAGTTCTAATTGGCTTGAGAAGTCCAAAAACACACCCAAACATCCTTCAGACCACATTCCAGATCACTTGAACAGGGTTGGTGGGAAGCCGATGTCTTCTTCCAGGATCAAAGAGAGAGACCATGTAAAATAACATCCTGGTCACGTTCTCAAAGCTGAGGAAGGGACGGATCCTTGAGTATCTGAGGTGGAAGAGGGGATGGGTTTTGGATTGACCTTTCCACAGAACTGAACCTCTGAAACTCTTCATCAGCTTTAAGGAGGGGCGGCTCCAGGATTTTTTCTCTGCAGTAGCTTGGTAGTTGCTCACTGGCTAAAGAGTTGCTAACCCTTTTTAATGTTTTAAAGGAGCTGATTTAGATTTGGGACTACATTATAACAAAGCACCGCTGTAAGGTACAAGGACACAATGCAGTGCAAAAACAAAAATGTGAAGTACAAGTACATTTTTAGTACTATATTGTTAGTTTACTAGGTATGTACTTGTACTTCATTTTAGTTTATTGAAATAAAATACAGTATACTTCAAAAAAGCTAAAAATGTTCCAATTTATTCTGAAGAAGTGTACTTGATTAAATAAACTATACTACTTATTGCTAAGGACAAATTATATTTCCAAAAGGAAAAGTAATGGGAAAATTCTGTAATTTGACAAACACACGTGCACTATGATCAGGGAGGGTGGAGCTTACTCGTTAATTGATGTCAGAGCAGAATAATGTGTTGTTGTGGTTCATGGTAAAATAACGTCTCAGCACATTTTATAGGTAATACACCATCCAAAGTGCTGTACATTGAGTACAAAATAGATAAACATTAAAAACAATTAAGAAATAAAACAATAAAAACTAAAAAATCCGAATAGAATATAAAAGGTTAAGATGTATTAAAAGCTATTGAATACAAATGCATCTTTAACTGAGATTTGAATACTGTAACAGAAGGGGCGAGTCTGACATCCAGGGGGAGTTGGTTCCACAACTTAGGTGCACAAACGGAAAAAAAGCATCAATGATGCTAGCAACATAAATCTCACTGCGACACAACTAAATGAACAATACCAGGGGTCTCATTTATAAAACATTGCATAAAAACCCTACTAAAAGTTTGCGTACGCCAAAACAATTTCCGATTTATAAAACCATGCGTACGTACAGTTGTAAGCAACTTCCCCTTTATAAATCACACTCTACCTGGAAGTGTGCGTACATGTCCCGCCCTGAACACGCCCAAACCGGGCCATATAAGGTCAACGCAAAGCAGGATATGAATATTGATGCATATGAGGAAGACGGGAAATATGACAACTAAACAAAAAAACAAGAAGATAAACTTCACAGAGACGAAAATGAAAGTATTAGTGGGTGAAGTGGAGGATAGGAGAGACATTTTATTTGGTGGAAACAGCAGCGGTGTCACAAATAAAAGTAAAAACTACGAGTTGTAGCGTCTGCAGTGCAGACTGTCAGTGCAGCTGACAGGACGGTGTACGGTCTTGTGTCAGAGAAGGAGGGCGACACCGACCTGACAGAAACAACAAATAAACCCAGTAAAACACCTTTTGTAATACGTGACTACGTTAACAAATGTTAGCATGTTTTAAGGAGACAGACTAATATGTCGTGTCTTTTCAGCATTTGCACATAGGCGAGGACGAGGACGTCAGACTGTCCCCTGCACGAGTGCTGCTGGTGACCGCGGTGCATCCAGCAGTGGTCGGGTTCTGACTGAAGCTGTGATACAGACACAGAGAGACTCCATCAGTGCTATTAATTCTGAGACCAATGAATTAAAATAAATAAAGAGTGTGTTTCGCGACATAATGACAACTGTTGGTGCCTTAAATGATACATTAAAAAACATTAAATGAACCTTGTTGTTGTCATCTCAAACGCCAAATTACACCGTCAGACCCAATTGTTCCCCGAGTAAAGACTTCCTGTCAAAGAGGTGATTAATTTTATGTATTTCTCTTAGTATTAAAACAGTTTTTAGGAGAGCTACAGCTCACTACAAGCTGTAATATAGATATCATTGCTGTTGTTTATAATAACATGAATCTATAATTAATATTTGGTATGAGGTGAAATGACGTGTGTGAGAGGAGTAACATGCAGTCTGACTGCAGTTCACCACTTCACCAACTGCCTCGTTGATTCCCCTCGTGTCCAAAATATCCGTACGCACGGGTCAGAGTTGGCGTACAGGTGCACGTTTTCAAGTCAAGTTCGTTTTTTATAAATCACAACTTTTGCTTTGAAAGTGGCGTACGCTACTTTTAGGCCCCATTTTGTGCGTACGCACCGTTTATAAATGAGACCCCAGATCAAGAGAAACAATAGTCTCCTCTGGACCGGTGAGGTTTAGCATCAGCTAGGGTTGACAACTTCCTCTCAGTCAAATAAAGGACATTTTTTGGCATTTGGAAATATGCTAATACAACAAACTAGAGAAGCACTCTGAGAGTGCAGACCTCCACCAGTGATCTGGATCATCACCAAAATCTAATCAGTTGGTCCTTAAACCATTTCCAACCTATCCTGAAAATGTCATTAAAATCCATCCAGAAGTTTTTGAAGTATCTTGTTAACAAACAAACAAACTCTGGTAAAAATACAACTTCCTTTGCCGCCCCTGGCAGAGGTAAAAATAACTGAACAGATTTTTATCTAAATATGCAGCTCACATGGACACATGATAGAATACTGATGAGACAGTTACAAATCTTCAAAAATATAAACATTTAAAAACATAGCTGTTTTTCCTCACACGAATAAAAATAAATGATCAGTTGGACATTAATAGCAGTTAACCAGCAGATTGCAAATAAAAAGAGGCATTAGATATCATGACTCACCATGTATAGTTTTTCCATAGAGACTTTTTTCACTCCTGACTGATCAGGTCTCTCTTTCATGGACAATAGTGAATTCTTGACGGCATGAACTGCAGAAAGCTTTAGTCACGTCACGAGTAACAGGCTTTACTCTGGTCTCCCACTGTTTATAGTACCTACGCAGTCTTTTCTTTTTACCAGGTTCATCCATATTTCCAAACCAGCTCCGAAATTCACTTCTGAAACCGGCTTCACGCGAAGTTTTGATTTGATGTATTTTATGGGGAGCCACAGTCTCCTCCCCTTCCGGTCGATCCATGGGTCCCCTGGACGAAAAAATAATGAATGGAAGTCAATGAAGCGATAAAAGTAATTTTCTGGTCCACTTTGTCTTACACCCTGAATCACATATGTTGTAACGCAATTTAAATTTTAAATAATGATGTACGTTTTGACCGGGTCTGTCAAGTGGATTCGGATTTATTTATTTTTAAAATTTCGTAATTAAAATGACTACAACTGGAAAGTCGCACATATGACGTCATGGCAGAATCTCCCGAGTCTCACCGCTGCCTTTTCCCTCGTTTTTACGCGACAATGCCGGTGTGTTTTTGTACCTGGACGTCACCATAAAACTAGTTGTTTAATGCTCCTTCCTTCGTCCTGATAGAAGGAGGTGAAGCTAAACTCACCACCATTGTTCCTATTCTGATTCTTCTTCTCCTTGTGAGCGCTATGGTAAGACAAATAGTTGTAGTCTACTACGTGTCTTCACACAAAATATAAAATAACTTTTGCTGCGTGTCGAAACTGATCGCTTTCTCTGCATCAAAACTTGTCTTTACAACTCACTGACACCATATGTTCGATCCATGGTGCATTTCAAACTGGATCAGAAAATAACTTTTATCGCTCCGTAGAGTTTCATTCATTTTTTTTTCATCCAGGGGACCCATGGACCGGAAGTAAAAGGGCGTGACTGTGGCTCCCCATTGGCCGCATGAAATCTGCCCTCTATCAAGTCTTACTGCCACCTAGTGGTAGGAATGTAACAGCAGCTTAAACATCAAGATACACAACAAGCAGCATGGATAAGATACTTCCAGTACAGGACAAGCAAATTTAGATAAATATACTGGATGTCCTGACTAATATGGGGCAGTTGGCAACCCTAGATTAATTTATTAATTTATATAATAATTGTTACAGCATAATTGGGGTTTCTATAGCAACCCCAAGCTACAGCTGCACCTGGCTTTAAGGTTGAAATCAACAGAAATGCTACAAAGTCGTCGTCCAAACCTGAAGAATCTGACTGAGCCTTTCTGACAAAAATCCGGATCCATTTCTGTCAGCATGACTCACAGTCAGCAGGTTGGATTGGAACATTTAGAATATTAGCTCCTGCTTTTATAGAACAGGGTTGGACAGATCGCAGCTCATTGCTGCAACATTTGCTTTCACATTGGGTTTTTCTCATTGAATGACTGACTTTCCGCTGTTGTGTTGAATTCTGAGTGGATGAACATGCTCACTTGAGTCTGCAGATCTCTGGGTTTTTTGTTCTCAAATGACTGTATCTTGTTGATTCCAGTGGCCCTGGCATCCAGTGAACAGAACCCGGTGGTGATCATAATCATCGTGTCTGTGGCTGCCCTCATCATGTTGCTCTCCATGGGTGTCGGGCTTCTCATCTGGAGAAGGTACTCTGATTCATTTGCTCTCCACTTCCTGTAAGGTGCTGGCAGCTTGTAATAACTTTGAATAACCCTGCATGTCACCGAACACTTTAAACACATCATCAGCTCTGGCTTATACTTTATTTTTAGATATTTGTTTTGAGCAAACCAGTACAAGCAGAAAATTAACATGCATATCTCAGAAACAAAAGGTGTCATTTGGTAGAATTTACAAAAGTAGAATTTCACATTTGAGCTCAAACAAGAGAGGGAAGAAGAAAAGTCATTTAATCAAATCAAATCAAAAATACTTTATTAATCTCTGAAGGGAAATTAAGTATTGTTGAAGCTCAGTTCTTTTTCAGGAAGCCATTATAGAAGGTTATACAGTAGGTGTGGACAGGAAGGATCTCCCGTAGAGGGTTCTAGCTGTGGACAGGAAGGATCTCCTGTAGAGGGTTCTAGCTGTGGACAGGAAGGATCTCCTGTAGAGGGTTCTAGCTGTGGACAGGAAGGATCTCCTGTAGAGGGTTCTAGCTGTGGACAGGAAGGATCTCCTGTAGTGGGTTCTAGCTGTGGACAGGAAGGATCTCCTGTCGTGGTCTGTGTTGTAGCAGATTATGAAGAATCTTCTGACTGAAGACACTCTGTTGTTGAGTTACTGTGTTCTGAAGAGGATGATGAGGGTTTTCCATCATGTTCTTCATCCTCCTTTGGACAACCAACTCAAGAGACTCCAGTTCAGTCTCCAGGACAGAATCAGTCCTCCTTATCTACCTGTTCAGCCTCTTCATGTCACCTGCTCTGATGCTCCGCCCCCAACAGGTGACTGCAGATGTAATCAGCTGACAAACTGCTCTTCTTTTGCCGCTCCTCTTCAAATCTCTGTCTGCTCGTATTGTTTGAAAGCCAGGTAGAGACACACTGGAGTCCAGGATATGTTCCTTTAGCCGTGTCTCAGTAAAACACATGATGCTGCATTCCTGATACTCTGACTGGGTCTTCAGCAGAGTTTCAAGTTCATCCATTCTGTTAACAAAGAGATCTCACATTTGTCAATATGGCTGATGAAAGTGAAGGTTTAAACTTCCTCTTTCTCTCTCTTCCATGTCTTCTTCTTTGAGCTCATCGGGGATCCAGAGTTTCAATTTGAGGATTATTTCAGCCTTAGAAATGTCAGTTAGTTGCTCTTTCCAGTAAACAAGTCTCTTGTTGCCATGGTTATGCATCATAACAAGTGGCAAAAAAGTGACAAATCACGCCAAGAACTGAATTAGCACAACATCCAAATCAGAAGAAAAGTATTTAGAAAATATTTCCAGAAGAAAAAACTAGGAAGAAATACTCAAAAAGAACAAAAAAATGCTAGCAAGTGCTAGCTAAGTCACAGAGCTACTCCAACAAGCATGATTTGATATGCATGCATCCATTTTAAAATTCTGTTTAATTCCACATTTACACTGTCAATGAGTTATTCTTTATTCTGAACAACTGTAGAAAATCTATCATCAGCAAAAAATATAAATTTTAATGATTAAGATACATTGAATATGTTTTTTATATAAAGATTGCTTTGGCCCCCAACACAGAGCCTTGGGGGACACCACAATCAATGCCAAGGTATTTATATTAAAGGTGGTATATGGAACTTGAAACAGACCGCCTTCAGCCATCTGGGTGCCAGGCTCGTTAACCCCCCTGTGCTCCGATGCTCAGGTTCAACAATATTCCTCATCAAACCCACTCGGACAATAAAATATCATGAGTTCAGTTCACTAATCATGCTCTCCAGCCCTGTTGATCACACACTGATTCTGATAAAAGCAGCTCCTACCTGTTTGTAGCTCAGTCATCGATTCAGTCCGTAGCAAAGAGCTCATAGTTGTCCCACGGCTACAAAACCTCCTGCAGTCCCTCTTAAGATCCTCTCTCCTCCTCACACACCATCATGCACGGCTCACTTATCCAATAAAATAAAAAAGCAATAAAATCCTCCGTGGTGAGTCTTCAAGTCAAACAAGTGGCCCGAAGCTCCTCGACTTCAGCTACATGAAGCAGCTACGTGTTAGCTAGCTGCTAATAAAAACGTTTCCACACAGAACCTGCTCGTCACATAGGAAACCCCAGAGGAATCACTATGGCAAGTAAATAAGTTACAGTATATAATCACCACATGTCCCCGGTGCTTCCAGCTGCTTGACCTGCAGACTCCACAGTACCAGCCTCACTGTGCTGGATTATTTACGGTATTAGACAACCCAAATGGTGCCCGCTGCTCTGCCAGCTATTGGCTGGTAGATGTAAACAAAATGCCAACGTCGTGCCCGCCAAAATAAATATTTTATAATATTTTACTTTGAATATAATTTTTAAAGGAAATGCTGTATTTTCATTCTACAACCCTCTAAACATCTGTTGAGGTGTTATTTTATTTAAAATATTGCTTTTTATGAAAATATTCAATATACTGTGGCGGACCACCAGGGGGTTTCCACTCACACCCAGTCAATGGGATGTTTATATTTAAAATTGTGTACGTTGGTTTTGGCGCAAATCTTTTAAGTGTTCTGACTTACGATTGCTCTGTTGTCTAGTTGGAGTTGAGTAAACATTCTGATCACATCCAGCTCTCTGTGTCGTCCATTTTACTCCTCCACAAGTACCCCCTTTAAAGAGACAATTTCATACAAATTTCAGGACTTTGTGATATTAACCAGTATTAACCAGTAATATGAAACATTTTATATCCCGTTACCAGACATCTTTCTCCGCGCCGGTCCACAAGCGCTTCTGCTCCTTTGTTTATTAACAGCCATTTTTTTTTACCATGTATAAGTAAAACACATCATTAAATAATTGAAGAGAGGTTGTTTTAATTACTTCTGCTACATCGTTCATCTTGAATTGACAACTCCTCTCACACTAACACACACCAAATGTTTATTATTACAGTTCAATCAATCTAAAGTCAGTTATAGATTATTGATGAGTGAAAAGAGAAAGTGGCAAATTGTGTGTTAGGGAGGATAACGTGATGGTCTATGTTTTTGGTCTTTGCAGACAGTGTGGCTACAGCAAAGCTTCTCAGGAGGGAGATGAGGAACTTTACTTCCAATGTAAGTACCAACATGAATCCTGTGTGTATAGAGGAGGACTCGTCTCATGCTCCTCTTGTGTGTGTGCTCGATGACATGCAACAACAGAAATGACTTTGAAGGAATGAATCCTTCACTCTGAGCGCTCAGCCGACATTGTCCACCAGGTGGTGTGTGTGTGTGATGATGACTGGAGGAAAAGCTTCAGAACTCAGCAGGCAGCTGAGCAGGTTTTAAATGTTGAACCTTCTCTTTTTAGCATGTAGTTGCACGACTTACTAAGGGCTTTGTTCCTGGTAGGAAAAGTATTTTCCTGTTTGTGTTGACAAATTCCTGATGCTGCTTTGGTGATGCTGACTGCGTTCTACACATTTGATAGAAGAGTCAAAAGGCCTTCTGAAGGCTCTGAGATCTAATGGAAGACTCACACCAAAAACCTTTTAATTTTTTCAGCTAATTTTACAAAGTTAAGTGAAGACTAGCTGAGAAAGAGCCAAGATATGAAATGAGCATTTTTTTCAATCATACTGTAGGAATCAGCAGTGACATTTTCTGACCTGCTTTCAGCAGAGAGTGTTGGAGGAGCATGTCTGATAAACTCTGGTTATGATTTTAGTTTCTAGATCAAACAGCTTCTTCTAAGCTAATGTTTAGGATGCACAGACACCAATTTGTGGAACGTTCAGCAGCCACAGAGTGGTTCAGACATCCGAAATCTTTTGTGTTTTGTTTGTGAGGACGACAGGCAGCAGACATGTCCTTCCTCTAACAATCAGCTCTACCTGGATTTATTTTCTCAGACTGACTCTCATAATGTCTGAGTCTGTGTTGTATCATAAAGATGCTGCAGTTCACTTTTATCTGTCATTATTAACACAAGTGTGTTGTGGTTGCCAACCCGAGTAGCCTTCTGCTTGTTAAGAAGCATAGAAACATTTCATGTAGGCTTTCTCTCTGTGTAAATCATTCTAGTTAAAATCCCAACACGGAGGACCTACATAGACCCAGAAACCTGCGAGGACCTGCTGCAGGCTGTGCATGCCTTTGCCAAGGAGCTGGATAACCAGAGCATCAAGATCGAGAGAATTATTCACACAGGTACCTGCTTATTGATGTTGTTATTAAACTGAAAGACTTCTGGTTTGGATCAAATCTTCAATAAAACCTCTTCTTATCTGAGAAGAGTTCACATCCAGTACCAGAGAACTATAGAAAAGTCTGAACCTCCTTTCATTCATCACCTTGCAACCAGAGCATGACACAAATCGAGACTTCATCATAAAATTGGATAAAATATGTTAAGAAAAGGCCTGATATCACTTTGCACTTTGTGTCAACCTGCTCAGATAAATTCAGATATTAGTCTTGTTCTGTTTTACTCCTGAAGCTTCACTCTTTCACTCTGCTCCATCTCCATTTGCATTCTCTAAATTTTCATCTTTTACTCTGTAAAGTATCTGAGTGTTTCATCATCACACTTGCTCAGGATTTCTCCATCCGGCCTTCACTCTGCTATTTGGCTGACTATCATCTGATGGTGACCCTGTCTGACCTCCGCAGGTGACTTTGGAGAAGTGTGTCGTGGCTGCTTGAAGCTGCCCAGTAAGAGGGAGCTGCCTGTGACCATAAAGACGCTGAGGGTTGGCTGCTCCGACAAGCAGCGGCGCTCCTTCCTGAGCGAGGCTGGAATCATGGGCCAGTTTGACCACGCCAACATCATCCGGCTGGAGGGGGTCATTACCATAGGTGTGCGTGTGTGTCTGGGTTTGTGCAAGTGTCTTTGTTTGCATGTGTGTTCTGCTGCTTTGTGGATGAAGGATGGTTTTGCACCATCCTGCTGTGCTGCAGAACCAACTGGACTCTCTTTATTTTCACCCTCTTTTCTTTACATTTCTGTTGCTTCCTGTCATCTTTATTGTTCTCTGGTTTCTCTGCAGTGTACATTTCACACTCTGCCATGTTGTTTGTGTCTCACTTCAGGAAACACCACGATGATCATCATGGAGAGCATGTCCAACGGGGCCTTGGATTCTTTCCTGAGAGTACGTTCCTTTAGTTGTGAATAGGAATGCTGCATCTTAACTATGTGTGATTGACGCTTGATCATTTTTTTGTTTTTCTTCAACAGTGTAAATGTGCAGTAATGATAAAACGGGAGTACTCAGCACTGCTCATTCCAATAATTAATAATTAGGAAATTGTGATATAATTAAGGCTGCACAGTGGTACAGTTGGAGCAGTCTTTGTGCAAAAAGATGCTGCTCTGAGCTTTATGATGACATGTATGTTCTTCAATTTCAGTTCTGTTTAGTCAGATTTAATGAACACTGACGGTAAAGTAGATGTTGTAGTTAGTCAGTGTTTCTTCTGAGTCATTCTAGAATGTTCTAGCTGTGGACAGGAAGGATCTCCTGTATTGGTCTGTGTTGGATTTGAAAAAGCTTCTGATTGAAGACACTCGAGTTAGATCTAAGTGATCCTCCTTCTACCTAAAGCCTGTGATCTTCTTCATCCCTGACCGCACATCTCTAATGTTGTTTTACTGGAGCTTGTTCTCCAGCTTGTTCCTGTTCACCTTGTTGCTTTTAATCTTGTCTTTAAAGGTGCAATATGGAACATTCTCATAAAAAATACGATTTTTAACAACATAATACCTCTATGGGTTGTTTAGAGAGGTGTAGAATGAAAATACAATATTTCCTTTAAAAATTATATTTGAAGTAAAATATAATAAAATACTTATGTTGACGGGCACAACATTGGCATTATGTATACATCTACTAGACAATAGCGAGCACTATTGCGGGTTGCCTAATACTGTGAATATTTTGTAATAGCGAGGCTGGTACTGTGGAGGAGGGTGGCATCGGCGGTCAAGCACCGGGCATTTCGTTGTCCTTCTTCGGGGAGGAGTGACTTTAGAGGATCGGGGGCCAAAGTGGGTTTGGGTAAGGAATTTCCCAGGCACAGAGTGCACGCCGGGGTCGCAAGCCTGGCGTCCCGATGGCTGGAGGCCTTGTTCTGTTGTTGTGGCTGCGGCATCTGTATACCCAATGTCGTTGTGGTGTTCCATTCAACCTTTAAGTTCTCTTTGTCCACATCTCAATACGTCCCTGTCTCTCTAACTGAAAGCTTTGTTCTTCTTCAGTAGTTCTTTCAGGGCTCTGGTGATCCAGGATTTGTGATTGGGGAAGAACTTCACTATTCTGGTGGGATAATGTCGTCCACATTGAAGTCTAAATAATCAGTCACACAGTCATAGCATTGATGTCCTCTCCATCTGGCTCACAGAGTGCATCCCAGTCTGTAGACTCAAAACATCCTTGAAGAGTTTCTTCAGCTTCCTGTGACCACCTCCTCTGAGGATGATTCTTCCCAACATGTCCTGATGACTCCATCTTTTGTTCAAAAGGATAGCTATCTCACCTCCTTTTCTTTTGCCGGTCCTCTTCAAATCTCTGTCTGTTCATATTGTTTGAAAGACAGAGACACACTGGAGTCCAGGATATGTTCCTTTAGCCTCATCTCAGTGAAACACATGATGCTGCATTCCTGATACTCTGGCTGGGTCTTCAACAGAGTTTCAAGCTCATCCATCTTATTAACAAGAGATCTCACATTCATCGGTCTGACTGATGGAAGAAGGTTTAAACTTCCTCTCTCTTTACTTTGCTCCTGCTCTGCATCTTCTTTTTAACTCATCAGGGATTTAGGTGTTTTAGTATTCGAGCCATAGAAATTAGCTGCTCTTTTTTATAAACAAGTCTTTTGTTGCCATGGTTATGCATCATAACAACTGGCAACAAAGTGACAAATTAAGCAAAAATCCTTCAATCAGTATAGAATTCAAATCAGATTAAATACTTTATTAAAATAGTAATAAATATTTACAGAAGAAGAAAACAAGCAGGAAATACTCAAAGATAAAAAACAGAGCTGCTCCAACAAGTTGCCTACATGTGAACCTCTATTTTAGAACCCTATTCTAGTCCAAATAAAAGCTCTCAGCTCAGGAAGCATTGCTCTGCTTCAATCCCAATGTCTTACAGAAACATGAAGGCCAGATGAGTGTAATGCAGCTGATAGACATGCTGACCGGAGTGGCTTCAGGTATGAAGTATCTCACTGAGATGGGCTTCGTTCACAAGCGGCTGGCGGCACATAAGGTGAGATAACGGTATTCCTTCCAGTAAAATTTCCGAATACAGTGGACGACGGTTATATGCAATAACTCGGTGCCCAGCAGTTTTGTGCATATAAGCGTTGTGTGTATTTATCCGTCGGTGGTCATTTGGACTGTAAACATGGGTAACAGTGTCCGGTATTAATAACAGATAATTGGAAATGATGTAATAAAGCAATTACAATGTATAAGGATAATAAAACTCTCAAACAGACAGAGTTATATACATGTAGAGAGGATCCACTATGACTCTATAAGTAAACAGATGCTCCAGATACACGTACACATGTGGACGCGACGGTGACGGCACAGATTAAGTTACAACAATTTTCTATATTGGATATTAAGAACTCATGATCGGGCAATAAAAACTAGAACAAATGCTACATGAGACACTATTTCACACTGAAGAAGTCAGTGATTATTTTTTGGCGATCATCTGACAGCTTCACTCAGACGCGCTAGACACACGTGCGTAAACGCCAAACAGAGCAGCCTAGTTCCACACACCAAACAGCGACGGTGTGTGTGAGAACACCAGCCAAGGTCTACGGTCAAGTAACTAGTGAGAAACTGTGAGATTTAGTGAGATGCATGTAAGATACTCCAAATGTTTTGTGCAAATAAGCATCGGAGCTGTGCATATGGATATATATGTGCAGCGTATGGATTCTCTATGACGCAGGAATGTCCCCAGCAGATTTGTGCATATAAGCGTGTTTTACATATAACTGTCGACCACTGTACTTCTTGTTCTCAAACATTTCCAAACAGAACCTGTAGTTTTTTGCTAAAACAAAGAAACAATGACACATTTACGTTTGACTCATCATGTCCCATCCAGGCCTCACAAAACATCCTTCTTCCTGAGGAACATGTTGTGTTAACCTGTGGAACTTATCTGTTTGTTCTCCTGATCTCAGGTGCTGGTGAATGCCAACCTGAGCTGTAAGGTGTCTGGTTTCAGACCTATTCAGGAGGACAAGATTGAAACCATATACACAACTTTGGTATGTAAAAACCCTAAGATCCTGAAAAGATCTGGGCTTTCTAAAAGAACCAAAGTGTAGATGATGTTTGTTTCCACTGAAGCTATTTCCTACACAACGCCACACTACAGAACATCACACAGCACTACACTACACTACACAACATAACGATATATGACACTACCTGAACACAGAGGCAGTGATCGTGGAGGCTTCCAGAGCAGAGGCAACTTCAGAGGAATCAGGTGATCGAGCCGCCTGACTGCCGTCATACCTTCTCAGGCTTTTCTCTGCCCCCTGCACACACCTCGATGGTCTCTAGCTTTGGCTCTAACACCTATTGATCAGCCTGTCCATACTCAAGAACAGACATCCAGCAACAAAGTCTCAACAAGACACACCTCACGCCTGTCAGACCAGACACAATAAAAACCTCTTGTCATTTCTCATCTGTGAAGGAAATGCATTCAGATGTCTGAGCAGAACCCAACACAACCATCAGAAAACCTGTCCATGCAGGAAGATGCTGCTGAACTGGGCACAGCGATGCCAGTTGTTTCTGTAGAAACGGAGGATAATACACCAGCTGATTCACCAACCCCCCCCCCCCCCCCCCCCCCCC
>SSNP01000071.1:2676049-2711669 GCA_006937955.1 Pachypanchax playfairii
CCCCCCCCCCCCCCCCTCTGTGTAAAACTCCTCCTCCAGTCCTCTATACTTCTCCATCATCTCAGAGTTTCACGCTGTTTCCCTGTGGAACTCCAGACCAAACACCCACTTCAGCTGCTGCTGTGTCCTAGCAGTTGGTGTGTCAGACACCATATTGTTCCACCCCTGAGGAGATTCAAGGTTTGGACATTCATACTTCTCCATTATCCCTGAGTTTCATCCTGCTGTGACTGTCGCGGCAAAAATTCGGTCTCGAGTGAATGAGTTGGTGTGTCACACACCAAATTGTTCCACCCCCGAAGAGATTCATGGTTTGGACTTTGAACGTTGTCTCCAGATGTTACAGAGTTGCAGCATGAAACCAATGGACACTGTTGCTGTGGAGATGTCACTCATGGAAGCAGATGGAGAGTTCACCAGGCTTCTTTTCTCTTCCTAAGGAGGGCAAAAGCTTCTATGTCAAACTGCCAAAGGATGAGGTGTCCAAGCTGCTGGAACAGTCCAAAGAAGTAATCCTGACAACCCTTTCATGCCGAGAAGTCTAACCAGGGCACCACAACGTCAAAGAGAGGCGGCGGCCCACATGGTGGTGGCCGAGGAGGAAAAAACTGTTTGGTCGTGGTGGATGTGGACAGGGAGGCGGGGGTCGTGGAGGCTTCCAGAACAGAGGAAACTTCAGAGGAGCTCCTCGTTCTCATGGCAGCTTTGTCTGTCCTCCTTACGGCTTTTTGCCCTCCCTAGCGTTCAGGGGAGGATACATCAACCGTACGAACTTCAACCACTCCCATCCTTGATCTGGTTGAGTCCCAGAGAGGTGGACCAATGAGGGGAACATGGGACACTGAGGGGGTCAGATGAGCAGAGAGAACATGAGCAGAGGAGGAGGGGCAACATGAATCGAAATGCAAAATGGGGATATCCAGGCTATTTTCAACAAAGAGGTGGCAGCCGTGGAAAGTTTGGCAATAGGAACAGGAACATAGTCAATAACTGGAACAGTGGAAACTCTGGCAACTGCAACAGCATGAACAAGGCTTGTGTCTTTCAATTAATCAACTGTTATATTAATTGCACCCTTCTTATGAATGTATCACAGAGTGCTTAACACATTAAGTCATGAAATTTGTGTGACATTGCCTCTTTAAATTACATGATTTTAATTTAACAAAGAGTCTTGTCTGTAATAAGACTTTATTGATCTCACAGTGGAGAATTTCAATAGCTCAATCAACTCTGTAAAAGAAAACGGTAAAGTAAGAAGAAATGTCAATGAAATAATGACATTATTTTGTCTTCCTAGTTTTATTCTTTAAGTATTTGTTTATTATTAAATTTTCTATTTTGCTTTATTTCTTGATTTCCTGTACAGCACTTTGGTCAGCTTTCATGATGTATGTTAAAGTACTCTATAAATAAATTTGACTTAACTTGACCATACAACACGACACTACACGAATTACACAACGATATACGACACTACAAAACATGACACAACACTACACGACATGACATAACACAACACAACACTACATGACAGTACACAACAAAAAGCCCACTGCTTGCATGGTGTACTTTTTGTCTTTACTCTGTCATTGATCAGTTAAAACTACTCTGCAAAGAATCATTTCTATGTTTTTGTTGAGAATGCAACACAGACTTTAACATGTTGTTCACACTCTCCTGCAGCACGGAGGAAAGAGTGTGGTTCTGTGGACCGCTCCAGAGGCCATCCAGTACCATCGCTTCTCCTCTGCCTCTGATGTCTGGAGCTTTGGCATTGTCATGTGGGAGGTGATGTCCTATGGAGAGAGACCCTACTGGGACATGGGCACCCAGGATGTGAGTTCCTCTATTCTCTCAATTCCTCTCCCCTGTCTTTAAGTGAGAATCTGCACTTTACCACCCCCACCTCCCACCCCACCCCCTGGCCTCCCAGCTTGGATTTTATTAAAGTCTACAGTAACTCTAAGCCTCCTTCCATGAGGCAGCATTAGCTCCGTGACCAATCCTGTTTTCTTAAGGACACATTGACCCCCTTCGAGTGGCCACCGTTTGTCCCCATCCTTCTCTGGAGGAGCTGAAAATCCTTCAGGAAAATGTAGCTTTAGTCAGGAAATGTGGAGCACTTGATGTTTGAGAGGCAACAGTGCAGCTGATTCGACCCTGCTGCTCGTCACAAGGAACCTGTTATTTCCATGCTAGTGTGGGGGCCGTCACGCCCACCTCTTTGTCTTGACTGTCACTCTGCTTTCTGATGGAAGTAAAGTCCTGAAGTGCAGCTGAAAGCATGATTCGATTTGTTGAAAAAAGATAAGCTTATTCCATTTTATAATCAGGGCAGTAGATATTTAACCCCATAGAACATTTTTATAGTTCAACCAGTACAAAGCTTTCATCATACTAATGCCTGCACTGTTTGCAGACTGGTGAAGGTAAAAGCAGCAAATGGTTAGCATGTTCCATTTCTGCATGTCCAAATTTAATATGCATGACTTCCTGAGCAGTTTAAAAACAGTCAGCCCTTCTCTATCAATGTTGGTGCCCATTTATCAAGAAGGAGAAAGTTTTTTCTCAGCCTGCCTTATATTATCAAACTTTCCAATTGCGAGGTCGGGGGTCAAGCTTGTAGAGCAGCAGGGATATTAATCCACTTCAAATTGATACATTATATCATAACAGGATTGCTAGTTGGCCTGTCCATCCATGATCCGACGTGGCCTTTACCTACCGCCCCTGATTAAATGGAAAATGTCAAATGCTGAAAAGCATTTTATGAATGCTCTTTAGTCAGATAGAAGCTTAAAGGGCTGAGAGGGAGAGGAAGGAGGACGTGTGTGTGTGTACGTGTATGTTTGGTTGGAGTGAGACACTGAAGAGAGGGTTTTATAAAATAATGCTGCTGATGTCATTTTTGTGAATATGTGCAGACTTTATTGCTTCCCTTCAGGAGATTTCATTGTACTTGTTAGAATGACAAAGATATTCTGATTATTGTGTGTGTGCACACATGTGTGAGCACTGAAAGGAACATCTTGTGAGGTGTTGGAGTGAATGGTTTCTAATTGGGAACAACATTAATATGATGGAAACAATGAAACCCAGTGAGGAAGTTTAGATGCTTTAAAAAGTAGAACTGATTAATTATCAAATTACAGTTTGATGAGGTCAGAAGTCCTTGTTTTTTTAATCTTTTTTCCCTATGACCTGTCTGGTAGTAAAACATTCAGAATTGTTGTCTGGAATCATAGAAATGCCTAACAGAGTTACTCTCTCAAGCTGAGCATGCAGCAATCACTGCAATGTTCTGCTTGTTATTTATATTTTATTTATATGTTATTTTTGTTTACAGCTTTCATAAATCAGTGGATATGGAGTGAAAGGAGAAAGGAAAGTAAAAAAAAAAGATAGAAGAAGGTAGAAGGGAAGAAGGTGTGAGAGAGATAAACATTTCAACCCCTGCTGGGAGACAGAAACAAGAGCAGAGACACCACAGCATCCACCAACATCTGCATTTAAACACGGATCATGTCTCTGTAGATACAAATGAATACTGACACACTTCTTAATGCAGGATGTTCACTTTAATGTAAATTGGAACTAACTGTGCAGTGTTTGTTGACCCTTGTACATCTATAAACTGGTAAGCTTGAAGAACCACATCTCTACCAGATGCAGCAAAACAACACAGATACATGAGTAAATGTTAGACTAACCTTTCAGTAACGTGCCGTTGGAGTCTTCAGGCTCAAAGTTCCTCAGTCCAAAGTTAGTTTTCTTTTTTATCACATTTTAAGTCAGTTTCTTGGCACTGCATTGCTTGTTTATCATTGCAGTGTAATCAGCTGTTTGTTTACCAGCATTGCTAAAATCTCCGATGTCTCACAAACACGCAGGGAACATAGATGAGCGGGGCTTAGAGCTTCTAGTGCTGCCCAAGAACTGTGCCCACATGAGATGAGACAAGATTGGGAACAACAGCTGAACTTTCAAAAAGGGCCAATTTGAACAATGCATTGCTTTTACATTTCATTGAGATGTAAAGGAATGATTCAGAGTGTGTGAAAAGTGCATAATATGAGAGCTTTAATGTATTTACATAGATATTTTATGCTTGAATGATATTGTGTAGGAATTTAGAAAAATGTCAGCAACCTGATTTCAACATGCAAATTGATCATTTTTGCTGAGTAAGAGCCCTTTCTGTACATGAATGCACTATTCCTTTTATACTTGATGAAATTTACTGAATTGCTCCTGACCATTTGCCTGAGAACAATTTGCAATGGGAAACCCTACCAAGGGCTGATGCTCCAAACTACACAGCCCACAGGATTAGAGGGGTACTCAACCACATTAACATGGCTATTGAGCTCCTCCAAATTTAGGACCATGCTTCTCAACTTGAAAAAGATGTAATGCTCTCTTCAGGTTGACTGTAAGTCTTTACTTTAAGTGGAGGAGTTTGTTTTCTCTTTCTTGTTCAAGAATGATGGCAGGAGCAGGAGATAGACTGATGAATTGGGGCTTCATCTGCAGCAATAAAGGGGTTGCTCTGGTCTGGAAAAGGTCTGGTCTGGTGAGGTTCTTCTTGGGGAGAGGGACGATGGTGTTGTTTTTGTAGCAGGTGGAGGACGGTGCGTTGGCTGAGGGAGAGGTTGAAAATGGAGGTGAAGACATCAGCCAGCTCATCAGCACATGCTCGGAAGGCCCTCCCAGGAATGCTGTCTGGACCTGGGGCTTTACAGGTGTTGGTCCTCCTCAGGGCTTTGTACCTGGGCTGGTGAGACAACAAGCAGGGGGGAGTGGGGTTGAGGTGTGTGTGCGCTTTGTTAGGGTGGTGGTGGTCTCAAAGTGGGTGTAGAATTAACTGAGATCATCTGGTAGGTTGTTTGAGGCTCTGATGGTGGGGTCTGTGATGTGGTCCAGACGTTGCCACATCCTGCTGGGGTCAGTAGTAGAAGCCCTCCGTCTTCTATCTGTGTTGCCTCTTGGCCACTCTTATGGCCTTCTGGAGTGTACTGCAGAGCTTTGTACTCAGCCTTGCCACCAGACCTAAATGCAGTAGAGCGAGTGCAGTACTTCACTGTTCACGAAGGGCTTCTGGTTGGGGAACTTCCAGAACTTTTGAGACAGTTTGTTTCAATTGACCTTTCACTGGCCCCTCCCCCAAAACAGCTATATTCCAATCACACATCATAGCAAGAGTTACTATGTGAGCAGGTCCGACAAACATTGACTCCAAGAAAGACGGTGAAGCGGTGTGCCCATGTTATTTGTAAATCGGACTCTAGATACAGTGGGGCAAAAAAGTATTTAGTCAGCCACCAATTGTGTAAGTTCTCCCACTTAAAAAGATCAGAGAGGCCTGTAATTTTCATCATAGGTATACCTCAACTATGAGAGACAAAATGAGGAAAAAAAATCCAGAAAATCACATTGTCTGATTTTTAAAGAATTTATTTGCAAATTATGGTGGAAAATAAGTATTTGGTCACCTACAAACAAGTAAGATTTCTGGCTTTCACAGACCTGTAACTTCTTTAAGAGGCTCCTCGGTCCTCCACTCGTTACCTGTATTAATGGCACCTGTGTGAACTCGTTATCAGTATAAAAGACACCTGTCCACAACCTCAAACAGTCACGCTCCAAACTCCACTATGGCCAAGACCAAAGAGCTGTCAAAGGACACCAGAAACAAAATTGTAGACCTTCACCAGGCTGGGAAGACTGAATCTGCAATAGGTAAGCAGCTTGGTGTGAAGAAATCAACTGTGGGAGCAATTATTAGAAAATGGAAGACATACAAGACCACTGATAATCTCCCTCGATCTGGGGCTCCACGCAAGATCTCACCCCATGGGGTCAAAATGATCACAAGAACGGTGAGCAAAAATCCCAGAACCACACGGAGGGACCTAGTGAATGACCTGCAGAGAGCTGGGACCAAAGTAACAAAGGCTACCATCAGTAACACACTACGCCGCCAGGGACTCAAATCCTGCAGTGCCAGACGTGTCCCCCTGCTGAAGCCAGGACACGTCCAGGCCCGTCTGCGGTTTGCTAGAGAGCATTTGGATGATCCAGAAGAGGATTGGGAGAACATCATATGGTCAGATGAAACCAAAATAGAACTTTTTGGTAGAAACTCAACTTGTCGTGTTTGGAGGGGAAAGAATGCTGAGTTGGATCCAAAGAACACCATACCTACTGTAAAGCATGGGGGTGGAAACATCATGCTTTGGGGCTGTTTTTCTGCAAGGGGACCAGGACGACTGATCCGTGTAAAGGAAAGAATGAATGGGGCCATGTATCGTAAGATTTTGAGTGAAAACCTCCTTCCATCAGCAAGGGCATTGAAAATGAGACGTGGCTGGGTCTTTCAGCATGACAATGATCCCAAACACACCGCCCGGGCAACGAAGGAGTGGCTTCGTAAGAAGCATTTCAAGGTCCTGGAGTGGCCTAGCCAGTCTCCAGATCTCAACCCCATAGAAAATCTCTGGAGGGAGTTGAAAGTCCGTGTTGCCCAGCGTCAGCCCCAAAACATCACTGCTCTAGAGGAGATCTGCATGGAGGAATGGGCCAAAATACCAGCAACAGTGTGTGAAAACCTTGTGAAGACTTACAGAAAACGTTTGACCTCTGTCATTGCCAACAAAGGCTATATAACAAAGTATTGAGATTAACTTTTGTTATTGACCAAATACTTATTTTCCACCATAATTTGCAAATAAATTCTTTAAAAATCAGACAATGTGATTTTCTGGATTTTTTTTCCTCATTTTGTCTCTCATAGTTGAGGTATACCTATGATGAAAATTACAGGCCTCTCTGATCTTTTTAAGTGGGAGAACTTACACAATTGGTGGCTGACTAAATACTTTTTTGCCCCACTGTATCTCGATAGATTGTCTGGAGGAGTTGTGGTCTTTCCATTCTTAAAGCCAAAAACACATGAGCGGTGTAATAAAACAGTGAATAAACGGGGAGGAAGGCCCCACTACCAGTTACATGTGTCGGACATTACGAAGCATAAATACGTCTGCTCAAAGGTAGACTGACAGCTAACTACTTACCATGTTGTCTAGATCTACTAACTAGAGGCAAGAACACAAATTGAAGTTATAATTACCATGGATATCATTTCCAGAATGTTAACCTACTCTCTAAGCAAAGTTTAACAAGCCCTTTAGCTTTAGTCAACTTTATTCAACATGTTAGCTACTCATTGCATGTTAGCTACTCGGTCACTGTCTGAAGTAAAATCCCACACGAGTGCATTTTTTGTGAAACAAGCAGTCACTGATTATGTTTACATGCAGCCAATATTTGGGTTATGATCGGGTTAAGGTCAGTATCCGGGTTTCTGAAATGTTCAGAATAACCCGTTTACATGCATAAGTAGAGAGAGTTACCCCTGTATACATGAAACTTGTAATAACCCAATTTAAATGCGGATGTTGGGGTGGCGTCATGACGTATGGACTACTTCAAGACGCAATATGCGTCATTTCCGATTCTTCTTCCTGTATCCAAAAACAACAACAGCAACATGCTAACTAGTTTGGAACATATAGCAATCGCCTTTGTTTGCGCTTTAGTGCAGCATCTCTTAACACAACTGTGCGTAATGGCCTTCATTAATAGAAGGAGAGAACGTAAGGAAGAAATGGGAAATATAGCGGGAGCAGCACAGTGTGGTGCTGTGCTGCGTCTCGCCATGTTGACCTCGACTTGTTTACTTCCGGCATACTGGCGCATAGTCTCTCTACTCAAAAGACCAAGATTCCTTGCAAATAGAGCATGCACTGAACACACATTTTGATGGGGTTATGCCGATACGATAATATTTGGGTTAGAAAAGGGTTACCCCAGGGGTAAAAACCGGGTTTTTGCCAGTGTAAATGGCCGTGCGGAACCGGGTTATTGTGAATATTCAGGTTTTAAAAGGGTTATTTGCTGCATGTAAACGCAGTCACTGAAAGCTTGCTTACATCTTCCAATGAGATATACCTCTTCCTGTCAAGGCAATCTGTTGCGCTGGTCATATTTAACCATTTGTTTGTCGGACATAGCAACAGCAACTAAGGGGGCAGGGCTCAGCGAAAGGTCAACTGCGCTGAAATTGTGGCATTTCTCAACTCATTTTACTTTAACTTATCTTTTGATTGCCTGAAATGTTATTACAGATATCTTTGTCTGTTGCACATCATGACGGTGTCTGCGCTGATGTTTGTAGGTGAGAGAGGCTTTTCAGGTAAATGCCTGTTGGAAGTGTTTGTCTGCTGCTTTGATCAGTGACGCTACTCGCTGCTGAGAGTCTCCTGATACACTTCGAAAGAAAAATAATGTATTATCTAACTCATCATTCTCTGCTGCACATCCACAATAGGGCTGTAGTCAACCAAAGAAATGCTTAGTTGACCAAAGTCCTGTCCTGCGCAACGATTAGTCGGCTAGAAAAAAGAGCAACCCCCAAAACAGCTTTTTTTGCAAACGTTTTAAATTCTACAGTTTTTGGTCTGAAAATGTCTAAGTGCTGCCCTCTTAGGGTTCAATCAATCAAAACTTTATCTATAAAGCGCTTTTTGTTCAATAGTGCAAATTCAAAGTGCTTAACAGAATAAAAACAGAATTTCAACCTCCGACCCCATATACACACACTGATACCCTTCCCCCTAATCCAACCCAATATTTAAAAAAAAAACCCTCAGAGCATTGCATGGAGAAACAAAAAAAAAAAACACCAAAATGTCACTCTACTGCATTTGAAATTTGTGGGCTCATCCTCCCTTTCCTGCCATGTGCGTCCACTCTCCAGCCTTCCTGGTTCATCTCCGCTCCAGATCTTCACCCACTTGCTCCAGGAACCATCAGTGATCTGTCCACCCTCCATCATCACTACCAGCCACCACAGTCTCCCTCCAACGATTCACTCCTCTCGACCGTAAAACAGCGAACATCCACACACACCGTAACATCTCAGTTCTCACCTCTGAACCGTTCACTAACCTGTTCTCATCCGTCACCAGGCCAAGCCGTACCAGAACCATACCTGAGTCACCAGGCTCCTGCAACACATTCCACTGTGTGCTTTATTATTCTTGTCATCATCTGTTCAAAACAAACATTAAATCTCTTCAAATCTTCCTTTGTGTTTGGTCTGAAGTCTGGCGCATAGAATTAGAGTTCAAACTAACCTCCAAACATGTCAGAACCAACCAGCCAAATGAACTCTACTGCCCAGCTTCAGACCGCAGTCTCTCAGCAGGGAATTTTCCTGGGACAGCATGAGAGTTTCCTAAAGGAAATCGTGGAGCAGCAAGTCACCATCTCTGTCAGCAGCTTGCGGATGTCTCCAATTGTGTGCCCAGCACTCCCAGCCCTGCAGCCCAAGCCACAGCTGCCTCAGTATTACTGCCTGTCTCAAACCTGCAATAAGTGGCAATTCCCAGTCCTAAACTGTATTCTGGTGACCTTTCTAAATGTAAAGGATTTGTCATGCAACGTCGCGTTTAACTGTTTTTCCCATTCTTTCCATTCAGATGCCAGCAAAACCTCTTATGTCCTCAGGTGGGCCGAAGCCTTTGTAGAGACCAACACCATTAAACTCACTCCTTACACTGAGTTTCTGGAGGCTCTTTTGAGCTCACCGTCGCCTCAGAGTACAGTAAGGAGGACGCCATGAGATCACTGCTTTGGCTGAAACGGGTCCAAATCTGTAGCAGATTTTGCCATCAACTTCCGCACTCTAGCGGCACCAGCAGGCTGGAAGGATTCTGTGCTCCGAAGTACGTTTCACAACTTGTACTGCAGCTCCATCATCAGGTACTGTATTGCCCTGTTTCGACAAAAGACCAGGCGATAAGCGTAGCAACCTCCGCTTCACTATCACTGCTTCTGTACACAAAGCTTATCAGGACTCTATGCCCTGTAGTGCCTTCATTGACTCTGGTTGCGAACAAACCTTCTGCACCCCGATTTAGCCATAAAATGTCACCTCACTTACTTGCCTTGATCCTCCACTCCGGGTTAAGCCCTAGATGGCAGTTCTATGACCACCATAGAGTTTGTCACTGAACCTATGTTTTTAACTGTCTGGTAACCACACTGAAACTTTAAAGTTTTACATCTTTCTGTCCTCAGAAGCTCCAGTGGTCCAAGGTTACCCCTGGCTCATAATTTACAACCTACAGTTTGATTGGTCTAATCATTGTGGTAATATCCTGGCGCACTTACTGCCACAAGAACTGTTAATGATCAGCACATCTGGTAGGTGCTCCCAGAAAGTAGTCCCCTGTTACACCGCTAGAGCTGTCCAACGTTCAGCCTGTCTAACACGATCTGAGTGAAGTCTTCAGCAAAGACCTCGCTCTCCCTTTCTTTGTAGAGAAAAAAGATAAATCACTCAGGCCCTGCATTGACTACCATGGTTTAAACCATATTACAGTCAAGAACAAGTACTCACTCCCTCCCCTGTCCTCTGCCTTTTGAACCAGTCCAACGTGCCACCATCTTCTCCAAGCTTGACCTCTGAAACGCCTATCACCTTGTGCGAATCAGAGCTGGGGATGAATAGAAAACTGCTTTCAAGACCCACTAATGCTCCTGCTGTTTTCCAGAATCTAATCAATGGCATCCTCAGAGACTATTTACATAAATTTGTGTTTGTTTACCTTGACGATATCCTAATCTCCTCTGCTGACCCGAACTAGCACCAACAACACGTCTGTCAGGTCCTCTAGCGCCTTCTGGAAAACAGGTTATTCGTCAAGGCTAAAACATGTGAGTTCCACGTCTCATCAATAACTTTTCTGGGTTTCATTTTAGAGGGTGGACAGATTTGACCAAGGCCGTGGAGGAGTGACATGCCCCTTCATTTCAGAAGCAGCTCCAGTGGTTCCTTGGCTTCACCAACTTTTACAGATCATTCATCAGTGGGTTCAGCACCATCGCCACCGCACTCACCGTCACCAAGATTCCCTTCCGGGGAAGTCAGAAGGCAGACCAGGCCTTCCAAGAGCTGCAGCGACAGTTCACCTAGGCACCCGTCTTTGCTCACCCTGACCCAGCCATCCAATTCATCATGGAGGAGGTCGATGCATCTGACGGCAAAATTGCACCCCTGTGCATTCTTCTTGAAGTGGTTCACCCCCGCACAGAAGTACAACATCGGTGACAGAGAGCTTCTGGCCATCAAGCTCATCCTGGAGGAGTGGCGACACTGGCTGGAGGGGACAGAACTCTCGGTGTTAGTCTGGACCAATCACAAAAATCTGGAATACCTGCAAGCTGACAAACGCCTGAATCCTGGACAGTTCTGGTGGTCACTCTTTTTCTCCTGCTTCAACCTCAACATCTCATACCAACCTGGAACCAAGAACCTCAAACCTGACGCCCTGTCACGCATCCATCAGTCTGATCCTCCTCCAGACCCGCCTGCTTCCATCTTGCTTTCCTCCTGTTTTATCGGCTCTGTCACCTGGGACATCGAGGTGGCGGTTTGCACCGTGCTTCAGTCAGTTCCTCACCAGGCTCCCTATTTCTCAAGGCAAGTCTATGATTCTAACCACTATCGACCGTTTTTAAAAGCCTGTTACTCTGTCCAAGCTCCGCCCTGCTCCTGAACCAGAACATCTTTCGTCTCCACAGCATCCCTTCAGAGATCCTGTCCGACTGGGTCTGGAGGGAGTTCTGCATAGCACTGGTCACCCGTACAAAACTCACATCTGGATTTCAACCTCCATCCAACGGTTAGTGTAAATGGCTTAATCAAGAGGTTAAGAATTTGTTACGGTGTGTGTGTTCTCAGAATCCAACTTCCCGGGCCTGTCATCTCCCCTGGATAGAGTACTCTCATAATTCACATATCTCCTGAGCCAGCGGACTCTCACCTTTTGAGGTCAGTCTGGGTTATCAACCCACTTTTCTTCCTGTCACTCCCTCCATTCAAGCACACATCCGCACCATTAAAAGGATCTAGTCTAACACAGAACATGCACTTCACTGCACGGCAGCTCAGAACAAACGTATTGCAGACAGAAAACGTATCCCTGTGCCCACATACTCACCCAGCACACAGGTGTGGCTTTCCCCCTGAGACTTCCACTTCAAAGCCACATCCTGCAAATTAGCTCCCCATTAGCTTACCCCATCGACTCCATTAACAGTCCCACCACAGTCCGCCTCAAGCTCCCTTCTCACATCCACACCAGTCCCCTCTGTCCTCCTGAGAACCCCTTCCGTCCCCATCATTGATGTTCACCCAGCATACATTGTCCACTGCATTGTGGGAATCCGTCCTCAGGGCCTCCTTGACTGGGAGGGATACGGCCCCGAGGACCGCTCTTGGGTTCCCCAATTGTTCAACCTGGATCTGACGCTTGGCTCAGACTTTGGGGCTTCCTCCACCTCGTCATCTGCATCCTCCTCAGCTTCTTTGGCTCGGCCGCCAGTGGCGACTGTTAAGGGGGGGGTACTGGTGGTGTCAGCTGTTGGTGGTTGGTGTGTGTTATACTTACCTTTCTCCACAGGGTGTGGCAGATCCTCATCAGGAGCAGGTATGGCTCATTATCACTCCACTCAGTCTGGGGATAAAAGAGGTTCGGCTGCGTGAGACGGACGCCAGTTGGTTCCGCCAGACAGTGTGGTAACTTGGTTTTCAAGCCTTGAGCTGACTTTATTATGCTTTAACTCGTGTTTACCTTGTCCTGTGCTCCTCCTCCTGCCCAGGATTTCCTCGTCGCTGAATCCCACTCCAGCACTCTTGAGCATCTCTACCTCCGCGCACTGGCTGTCCTGCCATGCCTTCCCTAGGGCTTATCCTTCTGTTCCTGATGCGTCTGCTCTCCAGCCTTCCTGGATCGTCTCTTCTCCAGATCTCCACTCACCTGCTCCAGGAACCCTCACTGATCTGTCCACCCTCCATCATTATCACTTCTCCAGAACATCTTCACCTGGATCATTACCACCAGCACCAGCCGTCACGAGCACCACCGCTGCCACCACAGTCTCCCTCCAATGATTCACTCCTCTTCTCGACTGTAAGAGAGCGAACATCCACACACACCATAACATCTCAGTTCTCACCTCTGAACAGTTCACTAACCTGTTCTCCTTTGTCACCAGACTCCTGCGATACATTCCACTGTGTGCTTTATTGTTGTTGTCATCTGTTCAGAACAAACATTAAATCTCTTCAAATCTTCCTCTGTGTTTGGTCTGAAGTATGGTGCATAGAATTAGAGTTCAAACTAACCTCCAATCATGTCACATAGTCTCTAAGACACACCTCCTGGGGTAAAAAAAAAACATTTCTCAGATACACTCACCCCCGCCCGCACATTGTCTCCAGCGTCTCACCAAAGAGCTGCACATAGGGATTTAGAACTGGCTAAAGACTACGACAAAGGGAATAACTAATATCAGTAAAAGAATAATGAAATCAGGGCAAAGACTTCACTTCAGTGGTTGTGATTTATGCACGTTATATTCTCATCATGCTATTCTCATCATTCCCACCTCTGCAACATGGCAGAGTCACACTGGAGCTTATCTAAACCCCGAAAAGTGTGACGCATCAATCACGGCCCAGCCTGTCACCCGCCCCAGGGTCCTCACTGACTACTTTCAGCATTTTTTTATACAATGGCTAGTAGGCAGGTAATTTAGAGGGGGTGAGTTACTCTTTAAGCAATTGTCATAAAGCGTTTATGAAACAACAATAAAAAACTACAATAATAATATTATTTGAAAATCATGTGAGTTTCTTAACTGCAACGTGAGGAGCTCTGTCCGACGTCTATAGTGGCAGTTGCAATCACACACCTGACCACACAGTACAAAAAATATAACTCCTAAAACTGGCAGACATTTTGTTGACAAAAGCAAAAACAAGTAGCGTTCTAACTGAATACAGCAAAACTACCTATATTTCTTACTGAGTGCAAAGCAGCATCCATGCATTGCGCAGCCATCCACAGGTGCGGTTCCCAAGTGTTCTATGGTGCGCTAAATTGTGGCACTGTTACAAAATAGCCTAAATTAAAGCATTTACAGTTGGGGATAAAACATAGGCTAATTATTTAGAATACAGTAACATATAACTGCTTATAAAGGAATAAATATCAAGGAGTAAATCAATTAAAATTTCGACTACTGAGAATGTCAGTCGACCAAGACGGCATCGATCGATTAGTCGACCCGCTTTCACACATGGGCTGAATGGTGTCGGTACGGACCCGTTCCTGCTTTGTTCATACTTGGCCGGCCCCGTCAGAGCCCGCCCCAACAGGTCACTTTTTTGGAACCACTGGCTCTGTAGTCCGATCAGGGCCAAGCCAACCCCATACCTACACACCACGCCTACCTATGAACTGATTGGTCAAGTAAACTGATGCCAGTCACAAGCCTACCTACGTAGTGTTAACCACCGATTGGCCTGGTAGTGTGCACGTGATGTGACGACACTGAACCGCGCCGATGGGATTTAACAGGTCTCCTGTAACGCATGGTATTATTATTTTTTTCACATCATTTTTAACATGACAACTACAAAAGCAGTGCCGTGACAAGCTGAAAAAACTCAAATGTGAGTACAGAGTGACCAAGAACCTGCAACGATCAAAGTGGAGCCGACCACAAGTGATGGAAGTGGTTCCAGGACATGGATGCTTTTTATGGGGATCCACCATTACACTGTAAGTAAACAGATGCACCAGATACGCGCGCACCTGGATGCAACGGTAATGACACAGATTAAGTTACAGTTAAGAACAGAACGGAACTGTTTGCTATATCGGATATTAGGAACTTATGATCGGGCAATAAAAACTAGAACAAATGTTACGTGTGACACTATGATGACCGTCTGACAGCTTCAGCCAGATGTGCCAGACACACCTGCATAAACGCCAGAGCAGCGTAGTTCCACACACCTAACAGCGAGAGTGTGTGTGAGAAAACCAGCGGCATTGCACAGTCAAGTAACTAGTAAGAAACAGCAAGCTTTAGTGAGATGCATGTATGATACCTCCAAATGTTTTGTGCATATAACCGCGGAAGCTGTCATCATCATCATTTATTTATGAAGCACGTTTAAAACTACAGTGACGCAGACCAAAGTGCTGTACATCAATAAAAACAACAAGTACAGAGATAAAAGAAAACATACTAAAATACAAACCCTAAAATATTAAAATAAGATAAGGACGGGGTTAGACTGCTCCAGCAGAACTAAAAGCCTAAGAGTAAAAGTAAGTCTTTAAACAAATTTTAAAAGTACTGAGAGACGGGGCGAGCCTGACTGTCAGGGGGAGCTGGTTCCATAAGCTGGGGGCGCAAACTGAGAACACCCGCTCACCGCGGGCTGGACGAACCTGCAGCAAGTGCTGCTCATAGGACCTCAGGGAATGCCTCGGGACATAGGGGCAGAGAAGCTGCGCTAAGTAGGGTGGCCCTAGAGCATGCAAAGATTTAAAAGCAAATAAAAGAATCTTGAATTTAATCCGATAACAGATAGGCAGCCAATGGAGTTTGACCAGTACAGAGGTAATATGGTGCTTCAAAGCAGTTCCAGTTAAAATTCGTGCTGCAGCATTTTGCACCAACTGGAGATGGCCTATTGCGGATGAGGGAGCACCATATAGCAAAGAATTAGCATAGTCAAGGCGTGATGTCACAAATGCATGGATGACAGTGAAAATCTTTTTTCCTTAGTATGGGTTTTTGGTCAGCCTACGGAGGTGGAAGAAACAGGATCTAACAACCTGGTTAATCTGGACATTAAATCTGAGGTCGGGGTCGAAGATGACCCTCAGGTTTTTTATGTTTGGGTTCAATAAGGCCGACAAGCAGGAGAGCAGATTTGGAACTACCACTGCAGGAGTACAAGGGGAAAACAGTATAGCTTACAGTTTTGACTCATTAAGGAGGAGAAAGTTGGCTGAGAGCCAAGTCTTAATTTCAGCCATACAGTCAGAAAGGGGTTGCACTGGGTCAGTTGATTTTAGGGCCACATATAACTGGCAGTCATCAGCATAAAGGTGATAATTCACCTGAAATTTCTTTAAAATGTCTGCCAGAGGTAAAAGATACAAATTAAAAAGAAGCGGACCCACGATCGAGCCTTGGGGAACTCCACAAGTAAGGGGCGACACAGCAGAGGCACAATTTCCTAATGCAACATTAAAACTTCTGGCCAGGAAGTATGAACAAAACCACTGGAGAGCTGTTTCTCTGATGCCCACTAGGGACTCCAGACTCCAGCTGTGCATATAAGCGTATGGATTCTCTATGACACAATCAGCACAGGATCACCACAAGGCTGCTGCCTTTGCCCCAAACTCTTCACCCTGTACACCTTGATTATGATGATTATGTCTCCACCCAGGACAACTCCATCGTCATCAAATATGCTGACGACACCACCATGCTGGGGCTTATCACGGGGGGAGATGAGTCTGGGTACAGGACCCTGGTAAACAACGTTCTTGTCTACGAAGAGGAGAATCTCCTTATCCTCAACACAGACAAGACCAAAGAAATAATACTGGACTTCAGGAAGAACCCTCCACCCCTGCAGCCTCTTATCATCAAAGGGACTAAGGTGGAGAGGGCCAATAGCCACAGATTCCTGGGACTGCAGATCAAATCAGATCTGAGCTGGACTCTCAACACCACAGCCACAGGGAAAAAAGTCCAGAAAAGGTTCTATTTCATTCTGCTGCTGAGGAAAGCTGGTCTGCACCATCGCCCTCCCATTCAAGCCTACAGAGAACTGATAGAGAGCATCCTCACTGCAGGCATCACTGTCTGGTATGGAAACACAACACAGGCAGAGAGAAAGGCACAGCAAAGAGTCGTAAAGACTGCAGAGAGGATTCTAGGGACAAAACGTCCTTCCATGGACTGTCTGTACACACAGCGCTGTCAGAAAAGAGCAGAGGCTATTATCAAGGACTCACTCCATCCAGCTCACTCTCTGTTCATACACAAAAACTGTACGTACAACCTGAGACAACAGAGCAGATAGCATCATCACACTCAGAAAAAGGTTCTTCAACAGTTTCTTCCTCGCCACAGTCAGACTCATGGCTAAGCAAAAACACTAAAAAAAACACCACACTACCTCACCTCACTTGTATTGTACAAGGTGGGGTTTTTTTTAGTGAAAGAAATGTGCAATAATATTCTTTCCATGTGCAATGATATTCTTTCTGTCTAAGGAAAAAACACTCTGTTCTGTTTTAAGAATTCATTTATTTATAGATACTTTATTTAGTTTTATTATGTTCTATTCTCTATCTTATTCTCTTGTTGTCCCCGTCTCTTAACTTCTCTTCTCTTTAAACTTGACTCAGGGTGCTCTGCACCAGAATTCCAATGTGCATGGGACGACTGTTTTTATGTGCAAATGGCAAATAAAAATCTTGAATCTTGATTAAGCGTGTTGTACATATAACCATCGACCACTGTATCTGCATCAGGATGTCATTAGAGACTCTGAGAAGGGCCGTTTCAGTGGAATGAGTCCTGAGAAAACCAGACTGGAAGTGGTCAAGGATTAACTTTGCAGTACAAGATGGATTCTCACGAGATTTTGAATTTTCCAAAGCCAAGAAAATCCATCTTGTACTGCACTAACTGAACTGTCTTCCTCGGCCAAAACATATTCGGACCAACATTGTGCTTTGGGGTGGGTGTTCAGCTATGATTGGCAGCAAATGCCCAGGCAGGCAAAGTAAAACAAACATGGCTGCTGGTGGATGTACACATAAAAGCAGGTATTGAATCTGTTTTAGGACTAGAGACGATTTCTTTTTGGTAACGATGTGTGTGTTTTACTCCCGATGGGATTTTTAAGAGCTTGATTTAAGAGCTTGAAGACAAATCATGATAAGCAGACACTTGCTGGTGTGTCCTCCAATTAGTCTAAAATATTATACCAGATGGCTCCTCCCTTTTTCAGATGTTTTCAGATGGAGCAGTTCCAGATCATCGTGTGTAGAATCGACACAGGGCTACACATAGATCACATAGATCATAGGATGCCATGTTTATCTAAAAATGCTGTAAGTTGCTTAGCAGCAACTTTTTCCAGGATCTTAGAAATAAATGCCAGGTTTGAGATGGGTCTGTAGCTGCTGAGCAGAGAGGGGTCATGTCCAGAATTGTTCAGAAGTGGATGGATAACAGCATTCTTGAAATAATCGGGGAGTTGACCAGACAGCAACGAGATGTTAATTGACCTTTCGCTGAGTCCCACCCCCCTTAGTTACTGTTGCTACGTCCATCAAAAACAACCAATGCAACAGATTATCATGACTTGAAGAGGTATTTCCATGCGTGTCAGTGACCTTTTCTGGAGCAAAACCTTCAAGACATCCTCCAGATTGAACCAGCTTGGATCTACTTTTTCTCTCAAGATTAGGTCTGCTGAGTTACGTCCTCACAGTAAGCCTCCCTCGCACCAGGCGAGCACTCCCAGCTGCCAGCACCTCTAAAGCTCGCCCCCTGCATCACCCCCACCAGTCGGCAATCCCGAGCTGGCTCACGCTAATCTGCGGGTGGACTGCGCCACCTCTCGGGACGCTCTTCAGCACCGAGCTCCCTCTGACATCTAGTTAGTAGTTAGTAGATGTGGGAGCACTGCTTTACCATCTTGTTTGGAATTAATGTTTGTCGGACCTGCTCACATAGTAACGGTTGTGTGATTGGTCAATGGCCGTTTTGGGGGCAGGGTCAGCAAAAGGTCAATTATGGACAACACACAAGGACTGATGGACTGGAAGACATCTTTAAATAGGCATTGAGAGAATAAGATGTTTTCACTGAGCTGACTAATCTGACCAGCTCTGATAAGGAAACTGGTGTAAAGTGTTGAAGGATCACAGAGTGAGCTGGACAGGGGACAGACAGTGAGACAGCGAGACAGTTCTGACTGCTTGGGGGAAAAAAAAACCCTCAATTTTTCACAGATAACATTTGAGAAAATAGGAAGAGCAGGAGGGATCAGACAACAATACAACTGATAGTTGTAAATAGCACCTGCCTCTGCTCTTCTTGTGTGTACAGGTTATAAAGGCCATCGAGGACGGCTTCAGGCTGCCAGCTCCAGTTAACTGCCCCCAAGATTTGCATCAGCTGATGCTAGACTGCTGGCAGAAAGAGAGAACAGAGAGACCCAGTATGAGCCAGATCCATTCAGCACTCAGTAAAAGCATCCGCTCGCCGGACGGCATTATTGCCTCCACGCTGGCCCGAAGGTACGGTGTTGGGACAGAATAGGTTGATTAGACATATTCTCTCCTAATGATTGCTCTGATTTCTGCTCCTCCAGGACTCTAAGTTCATCCATCACCCTAGCCGAGCGGCCGCTGCCCACCTTTCCGTCCTTTAATTCAGTGGGAGAGTGGCTGGATGCTGTGGACATGAGCCGATACAAGGACAACTTCACCGCTGCGGGATACTGTTACTTGGAATCTGTGGCACGAATGACCGTACAGTGAGTAACTTCCTGTGTGACCTTTTATTTATGTTTCATCAGAGGTCAGACAGCTGATGAAAACAAGCAGCATGATGTCACACAGCAGATTATTTCTAATCTAATAAAGAATCTCTGTGTTTATTTGCAGAGACGTGCTGAGCCTCGGCATCACCTCCCTGGAACATCAGAAACTGATACTCGCTGCCATACAGACGCTCAGAGCACAGGTAATCCAGATGCATGGCCGCGGTGTGCAGGTCTAAATGCTGGCCACACCTGAGCTCATGTGGCTGCCGCACACCTATGCAGGTGTTAAGGTGAAGAAGACATGGGAGCTCTTCCACACAAAAAGAACGATGTGCAGGTCTTCTTTCTTCGTGTCCTCGGCCTTCCTTCGTTCCTTCTTCCTGTTTTTTAAAGCCACTCAGAGGAGATCGGAGGCATGACCATGAAATGACAGGGGAGGGATGTTATGAGATGTTTTTGTAATCTCTACCTGCACAGTGGATCTGAGTGCAGGTGGATGCGCTTGGTGCTGCAGACTGATGGAGAGTAGATCATTTAACACAGAATTTCCCTTTACAGTAACATTTAGTCTGGAATTGTTCACTGACTAAAGCTGATCTCACATCAGTTCATGTCAGGAAATTTGAAAAACATGGATGAAATGAAAATGGGATTTGCTGCAGCTGCTGAGGGCGATGGAGAGGTCTGGGTAGGTGGACCTAGAAAAGCTTCCTCCTGCATACAATGCAGAACAATGACCCCAGCCGGTGAGGAGGTTCTGACCTGGTCAGCACCACTGGTGGTGAAAATAAATGCTGTAAAGAGTTGAAACTGCTTCTTGACGTTTTTGGCTGCTGTTTATCATGTTTTCTTTTAGCCAGCTCAACTTTTCTGCTTTCCACTGGTTTCTTTTTGCTTCATAGTGCTGGACGTCATGTTGTACAGAAGTGAAGCCGACTCTGGAAGTTGGCCTGGTTTAAATTATTTATCCATATTTATTTGTGTTTTTACATCTCTCTATAGAGGGCAGTTTATTGAACTTTAGTTTCTGTCAACTTTTAGCAGAACCAATAAAAGCAGTGAGAGACCTGAACTGTCAGCACACAGTATCTGTGTATTTCTGAACATTTCAGCTAATTCTAACAGGATCTGCTGTTTGTGCTACAGCGTACAACGTTAACTTTACTCTCTAAAAGATGATTCTGTGTGTTTCTGAACGGGGCATTATTCATCGCAGGTACACCTCACTGGTTTTTGATTGACAGAGTACAGTCTGCTTTAACTTCACATGATGACAGTTTAATCAAACAGTTCTCAGATCATCTGCACACACTGATTTACACTCAGTTCACTACATCAAACAGAGCTCCAGTTGTTCAGTAATTGCTGTGATTGTTCTGATTCATGTTTGATATTGTAAATATGTATTTGAAAATGCCAAATCTATTTTTATAATTTGTTTGAAGAACAACGTGTTGAATATAATAACTGCTCACTGTGTAAAGCTTTCATTGACTGAATTTAGGGCTATGGCCAAGTTTGGAATATTAAATATTTCTTTTGTTAGGTTTTGGATTATTTTTACCTATTAGGAGACCTGATGGTTGTTACTCTATTGAAACATGTTATTAAAAAATCTCCAACATGAACAAATGTTCTCCCTTTGTGTCTTTTTTATATTTTATTTGGAACTAGGTACAATTACTTTGAAAACAGCTGGCATGTTAAAACCATTTAGACTCTATTTTTATGACTGTTTCTGACTCGTTTCTATCAGTACAATACAAATGAAAAGTGCAATAAATTAGAGTTACAGCAACATGAAAGTGCAGGAAGAGGAAGAAAGGAAGCGTTAGGGTTCTGAAATGATGGAAATCTGGATATGATTCAAGATTTTTACTTACATTTATACATAAACCAGCAGTCCTTCAGTAGAACCCTCTGAGTCACGATCAACTATTTAAAAGATAGAACAATAGAACTTGGGAACATTGGGGCATCTTGTTTAAAGCCAAATACTGTAATATGCACTTCAAATGTATTTATTTTCAAACTTAAAGCAGTACTGAATAACTTTTAAAACTTTAAGCTACAATTTTGAAACTGATCTACACCGTGTGCAGAATTATTAGGTAAGTTGTATTTTCGAGGATACATTTTGTTATTGTACAACTACAGCGCTCTTGGTCAATCCTAAATGTTAAAGACCGTGTAAAGGGAATTCTGCTATTTTCTTCTAACCACATTATAAACATAATAAATGTTCTAAACATGTGAAAAACCTCCCAACAATTAAAAACTGAATTGTGGAGCTAGCCTTCAAATTGCGTTTCAAGAGTTTTCTGTTTCAGGATTTTATGGGTGGGTCTAAAAGGGCAGGATAACCCCGCCCCCTGCTGCTCTCGTCATATAAAACCGTACAGTGCGGTAGCTTCAGTGGTTTTCCCGTTCCTTCATACGAGGGATGACCGTCTTGTTTGGTAGATAACCGAACCTGTTCTTTCCCAGCTCCCTTGAATGCAGCACACCTGCGTGCTGCGTGTCTAACCCTGTAAGCTAAGTTTCATTTTCTACTACTACTACTACTACTAATATTACTACTACTACTACTACTACTAATATTACTACTACTACTACTACTACTACTACTACTACTACTAATATTACTACTACTACTACTACTACTACTACTACTACTACTAATATTACTACTACTACTACTACTACTACTACTACTACTGTCATTTAGCAGACGCTTTTATCCAAAGCGACTTACATTGAGAGAACATACAAGCAAGAAATCAAAGAGAAGGAAACAATATAAGGAGGCGGACTGTTTGGAGTCTAGTTTAATTCAGACGCTGATACATCAAGTGTATCAATTTTTTTTTTCTCTCTTCTCGGCTGCAAGGCAGCTCTCATACGCCGTCTTATGCTGTCATTGATATTTCCTGATGTTTCCAGGACTGTGAGTGAATGACAAAAGGTGATCATTAGTTTGTTCAGTCATAGTTAATGTGGTTTGTTTAATGTATAGTCAGTTGTAGTTAATCGGTTTACAGCTACATGCTTGTGATGAAGCATCGGTGAATTGTGGGTTTGTTGCAGCCTGTTCCGTTTTTATTTTCCTGTTATTTATTGTTTGTGAAGTTGTCTTCACTATTGGAATCTGAACCTGTAATTTGTATTGTTACAGACCTCACAACTTGGAATTAAACACGTTAAATGGGCAACTAGGTGTGTTTCCTGAAACCCTTACCATACACTGCTCCACCAGCACCCCGGAGATCCCTTATCTCCTTTTTAGTGGAAATATTTCAACTCCTCAAAAAGCAGCGATGCGCAATTTTACATGTGGGTAGAACCTCAAACTTAACGAACCAGCCGGAACTCAGAAACGGAGGAAATGCAGTGATGTGGGGAAGAGAAGGAGGTGCTGCTAGAGGATGAGACAGACAGGTTTCAGCGCCTGCAGCGGACACGCCCCCAGCGTCTCAGAGCAGAGAAAACTCATCCTTTTTTCATTATTTTGTAAACAAATTTCATATGCTTCACAGTGTTTTTAATCATTCAAATTTGGCTGGATGACTAATAACTAATATTCCTGTGCAGTGACAAACTCAGAACACACATTTGTTGTTACTTTACACGGGCTTTAACAAACCCTCAAACATGAACATTTAAGTGGAAAAAGGTGAAGTTTAGACTTTCTTAAGAGAATATCTACATATACATCAGAATTATGCAACTATTAGTCTGCAGAATTATTATGCAACTGAATGACAAAGAAAGATTTTCCCATCTCACTTGTTTATTTTCACCTGTTAAAGTGAGAATAATAAACAAACTCATAATTTACAAATAAACATTTCTGAAATTTCTAAAAGAAAACCTCAGTGACCAACATAACCACCCTTCTATCCCATAATAGTCACAAGCCTTCCATTCACAGAGTCAGTCAGTTTCTTGATCAGCTCAGAATCAACCTTTAGTGCTGCAGCAACCACAGCCTCCCGGACACTGTTCACACAGGTGTACTGTTTACCTTGACTGTAAACGTCCTGCTTAATAAGGACCCAAAAGTTCTCCATAGGGTTTAAATCAGGTGAAGAGGGAGGACATATCATTAGTTCTTCATCTTTAAGGCCTTTACTGACCACACAGTGTGATGGAACGTTGTCTTGCATGAAAATCAAAGTCTTCTTGAAAGATGGAGACGTCTTGCTGTACCACGACTTGAAGAAAGTGTTTTCTAAAAATTTGCAGGAGGTCTGAGAGTTGATTTTGAGCCCATTTTCAACCCAAAAAGGTCCAACTGGCTCATCTTTAATAATACCTGCCCATACCAGTACCTCACCTCCACCTTGCTGGCGTCTGAGTCGTAGCGGAGCTCTGTGTCTATTACTGATCCAACCACGGACCCGTCCAACCACGGGCCCGTCCATCCACTGGCCCGTCCATCTGGTCCATCAAGAGTCACTCTCATCTCATCAGTCCACAAAACCTTTAAATATCTGTCTTCAGATATTTCTTGGCCCATTCTTGACATTTCAACTTGTGTGTCTTGTTAAGAGGTGGTCGGGTTTCAGCCTTTCTTACCTCGGCCATGTCTCTGAGAACTGAACACCTCGTACTTCTTCACACTCCAGGTAGGTTGCAGTTGTGAAATATGGCAGCACTGGAGGATAACGGGTTCCTGGTAGCTTCAAGTTTGATTCTTCTCAAATTTTTGGCGGTTAGTTTGCGTCTTTTCTTCTCGACACGTTTCTTGCGCCCCTGTTGACTATTTGCTACAAAACGTTTGATGGTTCTATGATCACGCCCCAATATCTTAGATATTTCAAGAGTGCTGCATCCCTGTGAAAGACTTTTTACAATTTTTACCTTTACAGAGTCTGTTAAATCTCTTTTTTGGCCCATTTTTCCTGAGGAGAAGAATCTGCCTAATAATTATGCACACCTTGATATATGTTGTTAATCTCCTTAGGCCACACCCTCCCTCGTTACATAAATACACATCACTTGATATGCATTAAATCCAATAAGAATTTAGGTTTTTACAGCTTGAAGTTAGAAATTATGGAAAAAATGATGATATGGTCCAAATACTCACTTGCCTAATAATTGTGCACACAGAGTGAATACTCACCCAAAAACATGTACCGCTTCATATTAAACATCACTCTCGAACCTCCGATGGCTCTACAATAGACTAAATAACCTCAGTAATTTGGGTCGCAGCAGGAAGTGGTGATTTATGCTGCCCTGAAGAAAAAATGCCGCCATAGTATGAAATGACACTATTTCATAATGAGATGTCATTTGAAGTTCATACAGTATTCTTGTTTATGGCGAGTGTGTCCTGGTAAATTCTTTAAACATATGATCCTTCCCTGATATTGGCTGTGTCCAAATTCAGGGTCTGCATACTTTTAAGGACGTAGTTTAAGGATGTTACGTCACACCGCCGCGACGAGAACTGTCCGAATTCCAAGGATTCTTCAAATACTTCCTCGAAATGCGTACTATTTGTCCCCAAATTTTAAGGATGGGTCTGGTGTATCCTTTCACATTCTACATATCCCACAATTCTTTTCGGCAATTCGGCAGACAGTTTAAACCAATGACGGATGAAGCAAGAAGCTGCAGAGGGAGAGCAGTTTGGATTCAGGTGTAAGTTACAAAAAACTAGTGGTAAAAAAGTCAATTCTTATAGCGGTGGTCTAATTAGGTGTTTGGTTTTAGTGTTAATCATGTTTTTATTGTATGTTTACATCTCTAAAAACGTTCCCGTTTGTATCTCCTGTGTAAGTATTTCCACTCACAGGTAATTTCTTGTTCGTGATTTAAACATTTTCAAATATGTTTTAGGGGTGAAAGAGCAGATAAACACCTTTATCAAGCTCCGGAGCAAACTGTGGGGTGGAGGTACTAGAATAAATCTATTTATAAATCCTATTCTCAGCCAGCAGTGAGGAAGAGGAGGACACGGATGAAGAGTTCTCATCAAGTGTTTGGTTTTGTTATAAACTTCTTCAGAATAAACTGAAAGAAATACTTCTAATAATTCATTGTGTTTACTTTTTATTTCGGATTGTTTATTAACAAGAAAATTAACTTTATATAATTAGAGTTGTTTACTGACGTGTAGAAAATAATTACGATACAAAATTAAATAATATACAGAAATAAAACTACTTACAGAACACAGGAAAACATTTTAATAAGTCATTGCAGAATAAAAGTGAGAAGAAAGACACCTCATTCACGCTCCATTATTACTGCTTTTGCTTAGCAACCTCACGGTTGCTAGGTGACCGGACATGTGCAGAGGATAAGGGTGGGACCAGAAGAAAGGGTAGACTGCCTACATTCACAACTTCCAGTTTTTGTGGTCCTGAATGAACCGTCCTCCTTAAACTAGATAGAAGGGACCTTCAGCAGGATGCAGACCCTGAATTTGCACACAGCCTCTGTCACTCACTACTTTGTACTGGCTTTGTTTTTGTGTGATGCATCTACTATCTCCTTTACATGAAAAGAACTTTTAAATGTAAGAGATGCCACAAACTTTTCCACCTCCACCTGGTGTTTTTTCCAGCTTTCCTGAGCTTCTGGCTGAAGGTGCAGCAGCTCTGTTTGGAGCACGCTGGAGATGCAGACAGGGAGACGCGCCGGAGCGCCCGTCAGGTTGAGACAGCAGGGTTTCCGCACTGCGGTCCCATCCATCCACCTTGCAAACGTCTGCTCCATCGCAAATAAAATGGATGAACTAACAGTGGAGTTCAGGAAGAGCCCTCCACCTCTGCTAGGGGTGGGCGGTACACCGGTGTCATAGTTATCACCGGTGTGACACTGCGCCACGACATTGATTTTCTAATTCCGTCAATAACGTAATAAATCAATTATGTGCCTTGAACGGCTGCATTTACATCAATAATAGCTAATTCTAAACAATAAGACATTACATTTTCTTCAAACGTTCACTTGTGGTCTGAATACCTGTCCTTATACTATCTTACTGCAAATAAAAAAGTAAAACATATTCGTATCAGCTTTGCAGGTGGTAGGTAAAAGGGGAGTGGCCATTAAATTAGCGTAATGAGCACTTAACCGAGTGAATAATAAAGAAACGACTGGTGAAACATTGTGAAGAAAGGTCGAGCCTGTAGCGTCAGAACCAGACGGAGAGACCGAGGCTGCTGTAGAGGAAACTCTCGTTCCTAAAAGAGGAGGCACCTCCGTTATTTGGAACTGGTTTGGGTTTAAATCATCCGACATGGAGCAAGCTTCAATAATATGCAAGGTTTGTCATGTTGACAGCAAGAGGTGGAAACACAAGCAACCTGTTTCATCATTTAAAAAACACGCACGCCCGTAAACATGAAGAAGCAACCCCGGCCAAAACAAGCGCACGTGGGACCAGCAGTACCAGCGGAGCCCGTCCCAAGACTACACAGCTTTCACTGCAGGCATCGTTTACTGCTGCTACACCTTACAACAAGAGTAGTAAGAAATATAAAGATATTACAAATATTATAAATATATTAAACATGCATAATACTCTAATTACAGTGGTTGACGATTATATGCACAAAACTGCTGGGCACGTTCCTGCGTCATAAAGCATCCACATGCTTATAGGTTTCAAGTTTATTTATTTATAAAGTTCCAGTTCATGACAAAGTCATTTCAAGGCACTTTACATAAAAAATCCACCAATTAATAATAAAACATTTTCTATCTAAGGAACCTGCTGATTGGGTTGAATTGTTATTTCAGCACAATCCTCCATCCTGAGCAGCACGATTGGAGACAGTGGAAAGGAACGACTCCCTTTTAACAGGAAGAAACCTCTAGCAGAACCAGAACCAGAACCAGAACCCGGCTCAGGATGCCGACTGGGATCTGAGCTGACAGGAAAGAGACAAACACTGATGGATTTTGGCCAGTCGTCATGTCTATAACAGGTCTTTAACAGAACTATTAGAACATCCTGATAATAATGAATTACAGTAATCAAGTCTAGAAGTAATAAATACATGAACTAAAGTTTCTGCATCACTTTGATTCAAAATGCTCCTAATTTTAGCAACATTACGCAGGTGGAAGTAGGTCGTCATGGTAACATGTTTTATATGAGAACTAAAGGACATGTCCTGGTCAAAGACACACCCAGGTTCTTTACCTTCTTGTTGGAGGATAAATTAATGCCATCCAACGTTGATGACTGACTACACAACTTGTTCCTAAGATTCTCAGGCCCAAAAGTCACAACCTCTGTCTTGTCTGAATTTAAAAGCAAAAAATTAAGCGTCATCCAACGTTTTACATCATTAAGACAAGCTTGTAATCTCTGCAGCTGGTTGGTCTCATCAGGCTTCATTGATAGATATAACTGAGTATCATCAGCATAAAAATGGAATTTTATACCATGTTGTCTAATAATTTTACCAAGCGGTAACATATATATAGTAAAGAGGATTGGTCCAAGCACTGAACCCTGAGGAACTCCATGACTGACTCTGGTATATGAAGAAGATTCATTATTTACATGAACAAACTGGAATCTTTCAGTTAAATATGATTCAAACCAGTTTAATGCAGTTCCCTGAATCCCAATATCATATTCAAAAAAAAAAACCTGCCCGAATAAACACGCAGCTGTAAGGAGCCATACGATTGGCTGAAAGCAATCAGGCGTGGCAGGATTGTAAATTTGATTGACAGCTTCATTAGCCAATGATGTCGTTCGTTGACCTGTTGGTTCAGGAGAGTCTCAAAATGCACGACACAGAATTCTCTCATGAAAGCAGTTTCACAAATGAGAAGTGGTTCGTAAACGCACATTCGGCAATTTGTAAGCACTGTGAATTTATATTACAAGTCCCTCCAAAAGAATTTGTGGATGTGCATTTGTGAATCGGATTGTTTGGATTTGTGAATTTAAATATCAAATATTTCTCCAAATTATATTTGTGAATCACACTGTGTGAGTTCATTCATTTTGAGACTGATCTGGCCTGATAGTTTTCTTCCTCTACCTTTTGGGTGCTGCCGCAGGTGAATTTGATGGTACAGAACAATATTGTGGGTTTTTTGGGGTTAGACTGCTTGTGATTGAAGATTCATGTAAATTTGGGAAGCTGAACACAACATATTCTGTACTACTGTACAGGAGACAAGTCAGAGAAGAGCTTGCAACTATATACAACCAATCAGGATACAGAACACAATGCGCTGTTAAAAAATGCAATACTGAAATTAAAAAAAATCAACTAAACAGCAAGGCAGTGAAAGGTGAACCGCGGTATAGCGAGGGACTACTGTATAACATAAATAATGCAGTATACAATATAAAACACAATTACAAAAACTGTCTGATTTTATATTTAGTTCACTGAATCTGCAGGTTAGGTTGCCTTCAGTGATATTTAGCATCCAGCAGGTGTCACTAGACCAACACAGCAACACAGTATCGACACAGCGTCATTGACACAGTGTCATTGACACAGTGTCGATACAGTTTGGGCAATGTGTCACAATGCTTCATGAGGCCTCATCTACCCATCACTAGTGTATGGGGTGAAAAAGTCTGCAAAGAAAAGACTCACAAACAGTCCTACCAGTCTGAAGAAGATCCTCGTCCTCCAAATAATCAGAACAGCAGCAGTGTGCAGGAAGTCTTTCCTCCTCGTCATTCATGACTCAGACAAGAGTTAATCCTCCCGTGGAAACACTTTCCCGGCCTCCCGTTTTGCTCCCAGCAGGTGAAGCAGTGTTAGCTCGACGCTAACTTTGACTTAGCTCACCCAGCTCAGTCCTTAAAGTGCGGCAGAACTCTGTTCCTCACGCAGTAAACAGCCCAAAAACCTCTTTCCAGTCTGAAGAAACAGCTTAAACACTTAGAATGTTTATCTACTACCATGCGTCCTTTCTCCGTTTCACACGCGCGCTCTCTTCTCACTTCCGGTCCAGTTATTTTTCACAATAAAAGCATTCAAGAGAATAACAATAAAACAGAACTGTTTTCTTTCTTTTAACTCATCCAGGTCCACTTTCAGATTTCTATCCCCTTCATTGCCAGAGATATTTAGCATTTTTACTGATTTTTTTAAGGCTCACTGAAAATTTTCTCCTATGACTATGTGAATTCTGAAACCACCATCAGAAAGATTAGTCTTTCTTCTTTCAGCAGCAAAAAAATAAATAAAATGTTTCTACCTCTTTCTGTTATTTAGTAATCTGCAGTACAAAAGAGGAACTTTGATGAAAATCCACACGTTTCAGGACTAAAAGCTGAGATAAAGAACGTTTTGTGTAAAGAGGTTTTTCAAGCAGATCAGTGACTTTGATGTAAATATTTCATGTTTCAATGATTCATGCAACATCTGAACTATGTTTTACCACTATGAAAGTAAAAAAGTACTTTTGATAGTTTATTTATGTCTAAAAAGAGTCATTTATAGACAGTTTCAACATTTGAATAAAATATAAGAAAAAAAGTGACAGATTTATGATTCAGATACTCTCTGTGTGTGTGTGTGTGTGTGTGTGTGTGTGTGTGTGTGTGTGTGTGTGTGTGTGTGTGTGTGTGTGTGTGTGTGTGTGTGTGTGTGTGAGGTGTGTGTGTGTGTGTGTGTGTGTGTGTGTGTGTGTGTGTGTGTGTGTGGGTTTGTATTTCTGACCTCCTGGGGACCCGTTTCCTGACTTTTACTATCTTTCTGGGGTCCGAGGGTTCTTGTGGGGACCGAAGCCTGGTCCCCATGGGGGGGAAGCCCCTTTTAGGGTTAGGGGTTAGGTTTATAGGTATGGTGTGAATAGAGTTTTAGTTAGTCTTAGGGTTAGTTATAGATCAGTAATGGTTAAGGTTAGTAAAAGGGTTTGGGTTAGGTATAAATCTAGTTACTAAAATCAATGGAAGTCAATGGACGGTCCCCATAAGGATAACAAAACACACTTGTGGGTGTGTGTGTGTGTGTGTCTGAGCGCGTGTGTGTGTGTGTGTGTGTGTGTGTGTGTGTGTGTGTGTGTGTGTGTGTGTGTGTGTGTGTGTGTGTGTATTTCTGACCTCCTGGGGACCAGTTTCCTGACTTTTACTATCTTTCTGGGGTCCGAGGGTTCTTGTGGGGACCGAAGCCTGGTCCCCATGGGGGGGAATCCCCTTTTTAGGGTTAGGGGTTAGGTTTATAGGTATGGTGTGAATAGAGTTTTAGTTAGTCTTAGGGTTAGTTATAGATCAGTAATGGTTAAGGTTAGTAAAAGGGTTTGGGTTAGGTATAAATCTAGTTATTAAAATCAATGGACGGTCCCCATAAGGATAACAAAACACACTTGTGGGTGTGTGTGTGTGTGTGTCTGAGCGCGTGTGTGTGTGTGTGTGTGTGTGTGTGTGTGTGTGTGTGTGTGTGTGTGTGTGTGTGGGTTTGTATTTCTGACCTCCTGGGGACCCGTTTCCTGACTTTTACTATCTTTCTGGGGTCCGAGGGTTCTTGTGGGGACCGAAGCCTGGTCCCCATAAGGGGGACGCCCCTTTTAGGGTTAGGGGTTAGGTTTATAGGTATGGTGTGAATAGAGTTTTAGTTAGTCTTAGGGTTAGTTATAGATCAGTAATGGTTAAGGTTAGGAAAAGGGTTTGGGTTAGGTATAAATCTAGTTACTAAAATCAATGGAAGTCAATGGACGGTCCCCATAAGGATAACAAAACACACTTGTGTGTGTGTGTTTGTGTGTGTGTGTGTGCGCATGTCCATGTGTGAGTGACTAAATCAGTTCGTTCCCCCCGGGCCATCAGTTTGTCTATCAACACTCACCGTGTGTTTTATGAGGTGAGTCGTTCTTTATTTTGCTCCCTGCTGCCTTCAGAAGATCCTAACAGGAGATACTAGTCAGATAAATCCACCTCAGCTTCACTAGAATCACCAGAAGAACCTCAACGTCAGGCTGAAGACATCACAAGTCTGAAAATGACGAGTTGGATCACAAACCGCGCCACCGTCAACACAATACTGGTTCTCGGTAGATCCGGTAGACACGCTGTAGGGATTTTATCCATGTAATAAACTCCACCACCTTCTCAATTCCATAAATTCTATACTAGTTTGTAATAACTCTGAACAACAAGATCACATCACGGCCGCTTCACAGTCTCTGAATCTCCCTTCCGCCATGATTGTGTCTCTCGTTCTGACTGCCTGGCTCCGCCCCCCGCTCCACATGCCTTTATAACAGGGTAAGAAAGGACGATCTCACCCAGAGAAGTGCACCACTGCCCCCTCCTGGATCATATGACTAATTACAGCCTGTAACGAGTTCATATTCAGTGAGCAGCTGCTCCAGAATGCTTGGGGGGATTTAAGCCAATAAAAGCAGCAGTGACGTCTATGGCACTGAATGAGTTAATGTTATCCTTGAAATAATCAGTTTACTACAAATATAAAGAAAATCAATTGATTTTTCAAAATAAAACATAGTTCAAACTCATATGACAAATATAACAGAAATTATTTAATTACTCGTTCTATGCAGCACTGTACCAAACGACCCATCTACCAGTTTGGGGACCACTTCTCTAAACTACATGTCAAGGGGAAAATGACTCCTTCAGGATTCCTTCAAGCTAGCCCGTCTGTAAACGAGCCCCTCATGGTGATAAAATAGAGTTGAAATTTTTAAAGAAAGATATTCTGGATTGTCTACAAAAAAGGAAACTTTCTGGGTGACTTTATTCTTTTGTACATTCAGTCTGAAGTCAGCGGTAACAGAGCTGCAGCACTGAGTGGATGAGTCTGAGTGATAAACTCAGTTTACTTGTTACCAAGATCAACAGACCTGCAGGCCTTTATTTCTTCTTTCCTCAACCTCTGTACTTTACTAAGCTGGAACCTCTTTTTCCTCGTCTTTCTCTGAGATTATGTTCCATATTTTATTGCACGAACCCATGTTCAGGGCAGCACAGGAAGTGATTGGAAACGCAGATAATGTCTGTGTGGGATTGTTGCAGGCAGCTGTGAGCTCACTGAGGTCAGAGTGAGAAGGAGCTTGTGGGCATGCATACAGAATGAGATCTTTTTATTTGTCTCATAAAGTTGCAGCACCAATCCATACTTTCTATATTACAGTCTTATTGGACTTGAGGATTGGAGTTTGAGACTTAATGAGTTTCATCTGAGAGTGAAGCTTTTTAACCCTCCCACGCAGCCAAACATGGCCTCCTTCACATGCTGCTCAGCGGAGACGAGCGGCGCAGCATCCTAACTCAGGCTCAATCACTGTGGGTTTGTTTAATTCATTACTGGAGGCTTATCGGAGATTTCTAACTCACATTTCAGAACATCTTCCTCATCAACATTCTGAGTCTGAGTCTGAAGTAAATACAAAATGTTACTTTTTCAAAGTTTTCTGCAAACCTCCATCTGAGCAGACCATAACATCTGAGAAAAAACTCAAATAATAATAATTACTGATATGAGACGATTTCCAAACACAACACAGACTTCAGTTTGATGTCTGTGAATCTGAGTGACTCTCAGTGGGGGGGGGGACTGTTGGCTGGAGTTTCATCAGGCCTTTCCAGCTTTCACAACAGATGAAACAAGGACAGAGAGTCAGACTTATGATACACACAACACAACATGCTGTGGTGCCGCCTGCCATCAAAGAGAAACATTTCTGTCCTTCCATCCTCTCAAACTTCATAGAACCGTTTCTCTCCAAGTTTTGCGGTTCTGAAGATTTTAAACATCATGCCTCCTTTGGGGGTTTCTAAGAGCTAAATTTCATTGTTGATTTAAGGAATCCTGCCATTTTGGTGTTTTTCTATCTGTGACATCTGTGATCAATGTCGCTGCTGCTGCATGAAATAATCTCTCTCTGGAGTCGAGATGAATGGAGCCCATGAACGCAGGTTGATGTGATAACATGGGACATGTACAACATGGTTTCACTCCATGCTACAATAAAGAGGTTGTTTCTACATTCTCTTTTAGCCATTAGCTTAACATGTGCACATTCCCAACCCAGTTCTAAAAACCTACACAAACACAATTTAGTGAGTCCAGTAATGTATGGGCTACACATCTTCACATGAATTTATGGCTAATTTCCAATCTGTAGAAAAGAAAAGAAACTTACCACAGCAAAAGTTTGTAACTCACAAGACAACTAAATGTTAAAGGGAACTAGCAATAACACTCAAACCTAATAAACAGAACCAACAGAACTAAACAGAACAAGATATTAAACTGAATCAACACCAGGATAGACACAAGAACACACAACTAATCTAAAGCCTAAAGGTCAAAGTAATACAGCACGCACACACACACACATGCACACACACACATACACATTCACACACACAGGCGGACGCCTAGTCAGGAGTTGGGCCGGTCCGTGGGCCCGGGGGTCACTGGGATCTGGCCTGACCCTGTGCTGGGGGGCAGGGCAGCATGCTGGGTTCTAAGACTTCTTGCCCTGTGTCCTCTTGGGGCACCCTCCTGCTGGGGCCGGGGCCGGGGCCACTCTGCTCTCTTGCAGACATCCCCTCTGCGTTGAACGTGTGGTTGCCTTGTTTGGCTGTCGGTGGTCGCTGGTCTGCTTGGGCCTGCTGGGCTCCCTGCTGCTGAGACCTGGCGCCCTTTGAGCTGGTGGGCTCCCTGCTGCTGAGACCTGGTGCCCTTTGAGCTGGTGGGCTCCCTGCTGCTGAGACCTGGTGCCCTTTGAGCTGGTGGGCTCCCTGCTGCTGAGACCTGGCGCCCTTTGAGCTGGTGGGCTCCCTGCTGCTGAGACCTGGCACCCTTTGAGCTGGTGGGCTCCCTGCTGCTGAGACCTGGCGCCCTTTGAGCTGGTGGGTGGTTAAAACAGCACTCTAGATACATTATACCTTATCTATGCAGTTATTCTACATGATGTTAGTGCACAGTTTCTATAAATGTTAACATGACTTTAGCTCAGTTTCCTGTCACATGACTGGTACGCAGCTGTATGGAAATGTGTGAATGACCAAAACATGGTGGAATAAAATGTTTTTAAACTGTAGTTACATTCAAAGATGTGCATTTAGTATGTGTGGTACACTCTCAGTCCAGTTCTAAAACATATTCTGCTGTTCTTGATCATAGAATCAACATGGTTTTGTACTACAGAAGACTTGAACCAGGAACTCTTGCAGAAAAACTGGAATGTTTCTAAAGAATCCCTTCCATTAAAAACAGTTTTTCTGAGGTTTCTGTTGAATATTTTAGCTCCACAGGTGTTCTTACCTTCATAGTGGGTGAAAACAGGTCAACAACTTCTCTTTCAGTTTTAACTCTCAAACTACGCAGGTGGTGATAAAACCCGAGTTCTCCCGAGTTCTAACGGCCTGTATCTGTTTCATCATAACTCCTTTGTTCGTTAGTATTCATCAGCTCCTGCAGTTGAAACCACGCCTAGCATGCTGCTGGCTAAAAGCTGTTAGCATAAGACGTATCAGACAGGAAGAGACAACGTGTGCTGTTGCCATGCACAGCAGGGCAAGAAACAGTATACCTTGCTCTGATAGGCTAGTTTGTTAGCCAATCAGAGTCCAGCAAATTTGCATAATGAATATGAACAAGCTGCTGCCGAAACCTGACGGAAGGAGCCGGAACCACCCGAATTTTAATGCAGATAGATTGAAAGATCTGTTAATCAGTGTTTCCTGACGTTTTTTAGATATAAAATGTTTCATATTACTGGTTAATACTTAAGAAATAACCACAAAGTCCTGAAATTTGTGTGAAATGGCCTCTTTAAGAAGTTTTCTATTCTTGTACAAATAAACAACAAAACCCACCGTTTATTGTCAATTCAGTGTAAATTATTGTTTTTCGATGGAAAAACTGGCTTAAAAATTGACTGAAAAAAATCTGAAAAAAGAATAAAAGCTTGTTTGAGCAGCTGAACAGGAAGAAACTCTCTGATCTGCTTTTACCAGCAACACAATCTTACAACAAAATAAGTTTTTATATATAGAAATCAGAAGACACAAACAACCAGAGACAGAAGCTGCAGAGAGGAGGGGGCTCATGGGAGAGCAGACGACACGTCTGTAAAGACTTTAGTAACTGCCCCCCCCCCCCCCCCCCCCCCCCCCCCCCCCCCCCC